>JAKSZP010013345.1:0-140492 GCA_022478985.1 Massospora cicadina | reverse complement strand
GTGAAAGAACCTCAGAGGCAGGCTAAGTGATCCATAAGTTTAATCTGAAACCTGTAATCCTAGTTAAAAGAACTGATTTAACCTATCATTTGTACTTGGGGTTATATGAGTAATTGGGCGATATGGGTGGTTCCTTGGAGATTGTCAAGGATTTAGCTTGGATATGTTAAGCCCTAGGATCCTACCAGGAGCCTCTAGACTGAATCACTATCTTCACACCCTTCATTCGTTTTTACCAATGTAGAAGAAGAATTAATGGCAGAGAGGGACCTTTAGGGCCAGTGCAGTAACCCACTGCTCACCCACTGGCATGATTCAGGCTTTTCCTAGATTAAAATAGTCTCAATATTTTCATAAATATAGAGTACCTGTGAATTGACCCTGAAATACTCTCATATAAATAAATTAAAGGACCTCAACTCCAATGAACTCATAAATTATTACCATTAGTCAGAAACATTTTAAAAAGTTTGCATGTCAATCAAACTATTATCAGGATCATTCTGACAAAAAATGACTCCATCAAACTTCAAAATTTAATTTACTAAGTAAAGATCATTCAGAAACTGATACTGAAGCTGTTAAGGCACATAACACTGCTCTGATTGAAGTGTCATTCTGTTAAAAGTATTTTTAAACTTCCAGAGAAAACAAGATAACTTTAACTGAGCAAATTGATAGCCATTTTCAACAAATATTTTTCCAGAACTTTCCAACCAGAGCTTAAAATTCGCTGGTAAGAGTTATATAAGAAATTTAACTCCCATGAAATCTTCAGATATTATTTATATAAATCCCAATAAATAACTGCCTGTTTAAATTCTCTTTGGTGTTTCTTGAGCTTTTACTTCTAATAATGCATCCAAGAGGTGTGGCCTCCAATGCCTCGGGATCTGTTCTCATCCTAGAGCCCTGGCAGCTGAAATTTCTCCTGCTTTTTGTGGGTCAATACTTTGCCAGAAATCTGACCTACGGCTAAGGAATTAATTGAAGTTATACCAATATCTAGGTTCTTGGCACCAATATAACTTGTTCATGTACGTGAGCATGCCTACCCAACAGATTGCCTTGCACCTTTATAAAGGCATGTCTTCATAAGAAAAATCCTTCAACTTTGTTCTATTTTTATGAACGTACTGCAAACTACTATACCTGCAAGCATTCCCTCATGGCACATTTACACCACCACTATGGTAATGGGCATGTTATCCTTCCTCTTTGTGTTACTGAAGGTTCGCCGCTGCTTTGCAGCCACAGTCAGCCTACTCCCACACTATCATCCTCTGCCTGCAAAAAATCATGTTTCACTCTAGAACCCTCAGAGGATGAATATATTTGAAACGCCTTAGAATGGCTATGAATCCGCGCATGCTTTTAGTAAGATATTGGGGTTTCACATCCAGCATAAGCAGGTGGACACATATCTCCTCCCTTTTCATTAAGCTGTATACTAGATAGTGAGTCTTCTTTAGCGGCAACCTGGCCTTTCTCTCCCCAGTAAAGAAATATATAACCTGGTCTACCACATGACCATACTTAGGAATCCCTTAATAAGGCTTGTTCTGTACTTTTGTTTTTACAACAGAGCAATTTACCAGTGATAGAATAGGATTCAAACTTCACACCTTGGACCAGCCTTCCCAAGCTCCTCTCATGCAGCTCCTATGTATATTTCAAACAGAAATTGGGCCCTGAATTCCTAAGAGCTTTCACAGCCACCTGCATCATGACCACCTTGTAGTAAGAGATAGCCTTATCTAGCTAGGTGGAGCATCAACTATCTTTGGAGCATACAAAAGAGGTCCTGCCTTCTCAGTTTGGCCTCCAAGACCAAAGCACTGCCACTCATAGTGAGAACCTGCCTTTACTTATAACCTCTTCTCCTGCACTAAAGGCAGCCAGTCGCATGAGAGTAACCCAGTGATTTGCAACATGGAAGAGGCGGAGCAACCTTACAATCTGTGCTCCACCCCAGTACGTCTTTTGGGCTTATAAAAATGGGTCTACCCTTCCTCTTAATTGGTTATATTAATCACCACCAAGTGCAAAAACCTTAATGGCAAAGGCACATAGAAGCTTTCAATTCTCTGGTTGACACTGATGTTAAGGACAACTTCATTAATCTTGCCTTAATTAAACGACTAGGCCTGCCAATCGCTAAAATGGGAATTTACTATTTTCTGACACTTTGAAAACGCGTAGCTGGGTAGTCCACTGACAAGTTACCCTCTGCCAAGCCCTGCATAGGTTGAAGAGCGCTTCTATCATCTAAAATCTGCTTTGATTAATTATCCTAGGTATAAGGTTGTGGCATAAGTGCTCCCCTATTCTGATATGTGCAGAACTTTGGTCTTTTTACATCATGAAGGGAAGCCATTCGTCATAATTAACTTTTGCTCTGCACCCAATGAGGTCCCTTATTGTAGTAATAATCAATGTCTTGTCAATACTGAACCTCACACATGAGTTCCAACACTTTTCTCATCTTTTGAGCCCGCCAATCACTCTTCTTCATTCACCTTCTAGTCCTTTTAGTTTCTCTTTATAAATTTAATGCAAATGCAGAGCTCTCTAATGGGTAACCTGTATACTCTTTAGACCATGAGGCTAAAGTCTCCTTAGATACATATGTAAAGGACATGCTTGCACACGACCTAATCCAGAGCACCAAGGTTTTGGTGGTCTCTTTAGTGTTCTTGGTATAATAGCCTAACGGAGAACTTCGCCCATGTGAGGAGTACCATCCGCTTAATGTGGTTGCTGAGCCAGATCCTACCCTACGCCACTCAAGGAGGACACCTCTCATAATATAACTAAGAAAAGTTATTTTTAAGCTTGACCTTGTTGACGTCTTTTATCAGATCCTGGTTCAGCTAAATATAAGTAGTACACGTCCTTCAAGTGCTAACTGGGGGTCTATGGATACAGTGATGCCATTCAGACTGCGCAATGAACCTTCAATATTATTACGCTGGATTGAACAAATGTTGTCAATTTTTGAGAATGTGATGCTTTGAGTACATGGATGACATCCTTGTATCCTCTGAGACATAGGAAGGGTATGCTAATAACATAAGGAGCGTTCTCCAGACAATTGACAAAGCCAACCTGAAGCTGATGCCCTCCAATTGTGAGTTCTTTAACAAAACTTCATCTTTTTCTTAAATAATGTTATCTTTAAGGAAGATTTACTATCTGCCCTGACAAGATTTTGGCTATCTAAGACTAGGCTCCTCGTTTGGACAACACAAGTGTTAGCATCTTTCTTAGAGTGTCATTTCTCTCTTTCATTTCATCAAGAATCTTTTTTCAACTGTGGTCCCTTAAACATCTTACAGGATAGGGTCCCTTTACAAAGGGGAATAGAAAGAGCCTTTTAATTAGTAAAGGAGATCCTATTTTCTGCACTTGCCCTAGCCCACCTTCACCTCAACCGTCCCTTCATTGTTATGATGGATGCCTCCAACTTCGCCTTATGGGATGATCTCTTATAAAAGGATGAGGATGGTTTGGAACATCCTGTGTTCTTTTTCAGTCGCAATATGATCCCAGATGAGACCAACTACCCAGTTCATGGAAAAGAAATCCTCACCATCATTGCCACACTCAACAAATGGCAGAACATCCTGCTATATTCTCGCCATCCTTTATCAAAAGAATGAATCACCGCACCCTAGAATTCCAAATGAGTGCCCAGAAAATAAACTAGAGACAATTCCTCTGGCACTAGGAACTAATACAGTACAAATACACTATTGAGTATGTTGTAATTGGTTTGACCAACCATTTACTATATATTGTTTACTTAATCTTCTGTATATAGATTTTATTTGAGGTTGGATGACCTGGTGATGATACTGCACTGATTAATAGGAAATTGAATCAATGGTAAAGGAAAAAAACCTGGAAGCTTCCACATGTGGCGTTCTGATAGGCCAGAAACTCCTTAGATCACCTTTACATCTGATATCTCCTTTCATGGCATTGGTGTACAATACCAACACATTTATAATTGTCCCCTACCCAAAGTTAATCTACCAGGATCAAATTATGGAGGCAGTGTCATTTATTCCATACTCTATTACTGGGGTACCTCCCCTTAAATTTTATTTTTATTTAACTGAGGCAAGCTGACCAGGGGACAGGCATTACCGAAAGAAAGAAAGAAATGACATGAAACCTGAACAGGGTCAACTCTGTTGAGGAAAGTTTTTCCACCTCCAGATCGGGACTCAAATTTTTCTGGTTATGTCATGGGTAAGGTTTTCGTGTTATTAGACCTACTAACTGCCAATAGCTTCCTTTGGCTGGCACCCCGATCGATGTGCAAAGGGTGGGAATTGAACCCACAACCTTCAGGTTGGTAGCCATACACCCTTACCAACTCACCTTCCACCCCCTACATCCCCTTAATTTTATATTTTTAAATATTTTTTAATTAGAGGGTTCAATTGCTTATTATAGTTTTTTCTCAACTCAAAGCCATTGCCTAATGGGTATTTATCAATTTTTATATTGATTTCTATTGGTGATTCCGCCATGGTGCCTTTGTTCAACAGTATTTATGATGGAAGATCTAACCTCTAAACCCAAAGTGCATCTTCCGCTTCCTTATTTTTACTGATACTTTAACCCTTGGCCTTGGTTTTAGTGTCCCTATTACATTCTTTAAGCCTTATTATCCTACTTTGCCTTGCTTTGTCATGTAGCTAATCAGTAATAGAACTATATATTTTATTATGGCTAACTGATGGTATATCAATTGCAATTGTAATACTACTACTATCATGAAAATTCCACAAGGCCTAGGCATTTTTTTAACCTGGCCTAATTTCATTATTACGTGATTATTTTCTCACTCTTAAGGGCTTATTGGTAGCCAGAAATTGCAACACTAAGAACTCTGGAATGAGAAGAGCATATTTAAGCGTGATGTCATCTGAAGAGGTATATTTCCTATGTAGCCTAGAAGCAGGCTACAATTAATAATAATACTTTAGCGAGCCCCTGAGCCATTGGCAGTATTAGATAATACAGTATGCTTCTTTATTTCTTAGTAAGACCCTAATCCATTAATAAGGATTTCTTTATGAGTTTTTATCAAAGTTACTATCATCAAATAGTGCCTTGTATTTTATGTTTTTACAACCTGTGCATCTGAAATGTATGCCTTAGTGCTAATTTAAACATTTGGCATTCACTACAGTAGACTTAAGCCTATTTTTCTGTGCATCTTTATATTATATTTGGAATATGGCATTCCATTTAAGTACCATCTCAAGTAGAGATGGCGCAGCCCTCTGACGTGTAAGTGCCACTCTCTGGCGCTGAAGCGCCAAAAATGAGCATAGTAAGTAAATCTGATGATATTTTTCAATTATTTGCGGGTTAAATGCTTACAATGGGCAACATTATGACATTAGAACAGGGTACTTTGTCAAGTAAAAGATTAAAATAAAAGATAGCATCTATCATCAATCTCGCTTGTAGGCCTAGATGCTGATATGAATGGATCCATTCACCTTAATACTGATTTGTACTGAGAAATTGATTCCTTGCATCTTTAGATGGAAACTCTGGACAGAAAGTAAGGTCCCTGGTCAGTGAGAATATTGTATTGATAGCGGTTTTCCTGCCTACTATCCTGAAAACTAAATAATATTGAGAACTTGATGCATGTATAATGCTGCTATCTTTCCAATATGGTGGACTAAAGTTAAAAATGAGATATGAATGGATTTTTGCAATTGCTAACTGTGTTTATCTTGCAGATGACCCTATGTTATGTTAATTGATGATCAGTAAACCCTGCCAATGGAACCTGATATTGAGGGCAATGAGGCACTGGTTATTGATAACTTATCTTCATTTTACATATGTTCTGGTTATTGGCGCTTCCACGCAACTAGACGCTCTAGTGTCTCAGAGATGTTTTAATCCCACCTTTTACTTAGTAAACCAAAAGCCATATATATATATTGCAGTACCTTGGGTTCTACAGTCATGAAACTCAATCTCAGGTAACCCTATTATTCTATTATAGTTCAAAAAGAAGGCATATGTAAAAATTTCTTGATCTCTTTGATTTTAGTATAGCAAAGTGTACAAGGTCACTAGGTTTGAAATGGTAATGAGCTCAATGGATTCTGAAAGTCTGAAAATTAGTTAAACTGAGATTAGAGAACGCCAGTATATCCTTCTTTAACCACAAGGACTTCTTATCAATGAGTTTGGCAGTGAAGAAAAGATGAACACTACAAGAATAAACTCATTTTATATCTTTTTTAATTGAGATGAAACTATACAAGTATCTGAAAAAATGTTTGTTATTTGGAGACGTAGACATTACTAGAGATCAATCTAATAATTAATTAATATGACCAGATCACTATTTTCCATGCCTGCGAGCATTAAAAGGGGTTTTATCAGGTTCTGATACTAGTTTTTGAATGAGGAACACTATATTACCCATATGGTTAATTATTTCCGCTGAGCGCAGCCACTTTTAAAGCGTCTAACAAAGGTCATCAGGAGTTTTGTGACCAAATCCCAGATGCTATCTCCTCAAAGAAAAAATTAGCTCAGCTCCACAGCCCTCATTCCACTAGGGCTGATATTAATCAGACCACCTATAATCTTTGCAAATAACTGGGACATTATGCAAAATTTTTCTCTAATCTGGGTTTAAACCCTAAAGTTCATGTTGTAACCTCTGTGAATGAAGAAGACTTGAGGTAAGTTAGGGAAGAGTAAAACTGGTATTTTCTATTTCTGAATTCTCTAAAAAATCACAGGTAATAGAAAATCCTTGGAGCCACACTCTATCAAGAAAATATTTGAATATGAAGTCCCATCTTCAACATTTCGCCTAGTTATAGCGTATGATATGGTAGCAGTTATCACCTACTCATAGAAAGAACTTGAAGCCAAGTTGGAGCAGAAAGTGATATCAAAGCCTCACGCTTCATAGTTATAACAACAAATGTTCCCAATCCCCTCTGGGGAGATTCCCAGGTTGAACAAGGTCCAAATGATTATACTTATGGAGAGTTTGAAGGGATCTAGACCTCACCTAACTGAACAGACTCAAAATTTATCTTATCAAGCGGACGCAAAGGATACACACAATAATTTCTCTGTCACTTATATCTTAGTGTGCCTACATTAATAAAACATTGAATAATATCTAATTCATAGCGATTATATACTTTGGGGCACTGATTAGCATCATGTCCTCTAATTTCAGAAAAAATTAGGCCTTGACTAAAACATAGATCAATAAAAAGTCTATGGTACCATGAGCCTCAAACCAAAACCTCCAAAGTAGCCTACAGTGCTTTGTCAATGTATTCCAGCTTTAAGGTGATATCTGCTTCTAATATCTTAAGTTTAAAAACTAATTTTTTATAACTTCATCAATGAGAACTTATGGAGTAAAGCTTAATTTAAAAATATTATTTCAAAAAATTTTGGATAAACTCTTCCATTATTATACAATCAGAAGAATGAGGCTCAGCGCCTCAAAATTAGGGGGCTGTTAACCTCACGTTTATGGATGCATAGTGATACTTAATTATCAGTGGAGTTAGGTCTGTCCCTGGAACTAACCTAACCAAGAATTTGGAATTTAAGGGTATTCTATTATGCTTTAAATGAAACCTAACCATTGCAGCAGGACATCAAATTATAGTGGGGAAGATATTAAAGATTATAATTTCTCAGTGATTATATGGTAAAATTTTCAATCTTTCTGCCAATTAAATTTGGAAACTGTCACTGCGCCTGGGTTTATTCTCCCTGATCATGGCATAATCCTGGTGATTTTAGCTAACCCGTACCTTATTCTGTTTATACTAAGTGACACTAAATTGTTGCTTTTGTTCATATCTTGCATTTGAGGAAGTGCTAAGTGTCCATGATTTAGTAATCTGGATAACTTGGTCTTGACAGCAACAAATACTAATTGGTATGTTCCTGGCACCCCTGGGAACGCCTCATTTGTTAACTAAAGACAAAAAGGATTAAGTGGTTGCCATTAAAACTCCAGAGTGATTTTTGCAAAAGGCTACATAGACTTGGGTTGTGCTCATGATGTGTTATATCATATTGATGCCAGAATTTATCTGCTACTTTGCCTATGTACTATCATATATTCAAGAATGGTGGATTAGTTGTTAAAAAAATTACTCAGCTAATGCAATATGGTATGTTAGTGCTCACTAAGAGTCCTTTGTCTCTCCAGTGTTGATAATCAAAAAGGATGGCTTAAATTGTATGATAAACAATTATAGGAAGCAAAACAATTTTATCAAGAAGGATTTCTATCCATCACTACATATTGATGATGCGCTAGACAACTTTGACAGAGTGCAAAACATTTCAGCCTTGGATTTAATTTATAACTATTACCAGATAAAGCTGTCCAAAGAGGAGCAGGAAAAATGCACATTGATCCTTGGCATAACAGTTCTCTTGACTATTGGCAAAGTCTAAAATGGGCTCAAAGCTGAAAATTATTGATGAGGTCAAGAAACAAAAAGATGGAGGAAGTATATACTACTTTATTATGTTTGAAAGCTTCGATACTATAGGGTACATGGGGACATGGTGCCATAGGGACCTTCATGGCCCTGAGAGATCAGAAACTTTTACTGCCTCCTGTATTGACCGCCTGGATGATGCCCTCATTGTACTGCATTGCCCTCATAACTTCAGTGGTGGAGGCAGCGCCTTTGTGATTTGGGAAGTGAGCATGGTATTCCTAAGGTGTTTATATCGATTCTCATATGCATAATGCTTCTTGATTATATCTGGTTTCAGTGCCTTCAGGATAGGGTTACATTTACACTGGTTCAAAAAAATAGTTGAGGCTTGCTTTGGGAGCAGGAATTTTGGCTTGTTCTTCATCTAGAATCCTATTAATGAGTATGTTTCAGGCCTCTACTAACCTACTAGAATGCTTCAAGGGTTGTACAATGCCTCACGATTTTCAGTAAGCTAAGTATAGTATACTAAGCGATTTAAAATTTTCCAGTGTTCTAGTTTCCTTAGATCATATCAGAGTTTTATCTAGAACATCTAATCACTTCTGCTGCACTTATAAGAAGCTTTCCGCCACCTCATCAAGGCTGATCTTAAGATCAAGCCATGTAAGTGTAACTTCTCCCAATAGCAACTTGAATATTTGGGGGTTGTTATTGATAGACATGTCTTACAGTCTCAATTGCAAGTTTGAGGCTTTTTAATATATGATACAGAAAAGTAGCAAGCATGAAGTTCAAGTGCTGCTTGGAATAATTGAATAATTTCCTCTTTGTAGAGAAATTTAGTAAAATTAAGTGAGCATTTATTTCATTTGTTAAAAATAAAGTACCTTTTAACTGGACTGAAAACTGTCAATTGGCATTTGATAAACTCATGCTATGCCTCACCTGCGCTTCTAGTAGATATCCAGATTTTGATAGCCGTTTAAATTTCAAATGTACGCTTCTTTCAACGCTGTACAGTTTTACACAATTTTATCCTGACAGAATTGAGCACCGTGTGGCCTAATGCAGCTGGACATTGGTGTGCATGAATAAAATTATACAGTTAAATGAGAAAGAGTGCCTGGCAGTCATCTATGCGTTTGTAAATTCTGGATACATGTCCACAGAGTGCACTTCACTTTAAAAACTGATCATGCCTCAGTTTGCTGATTACAGAATCTAAATGAGCCATAAGGATGGATGGCAAAATGGGCTCTGTTTTTATAAGTCTAGAAAAAATATTCAACACCTCCACTGCATAAAACTCAAAATTCTAATGGTTTATCATGACTTTTCACCAAAATCTAATTGGACAATGTGACTTATGATTTATTTAATTAAATGTATCCAAAATATGACAATGAACTAACAGAAGTTTAGCATTCCTTAAAGGATAAAAGGAAAAAGACTGTTGTCAAATATGATAAGCTTTAAAAAGTTTCTAATGAGCAACAATGTTAGATACCCAAACTATTTAGAAAAGTATTATTTCTATTGAGGCCACAATGCAACAGGACATGGGCATTTTTAGAATACTCTTGACTGCTAAAAAATAAACTTTTAGGAATCAATGCATTTTGATATCCATGAGACTCTAAGCTGCTGTTAAAAATGACGAGCTATACCACTTACTGTAAAGACAACTAATAATTTGGTTAAATACAATTTCTCCTAACAAAGTATTTATTGAAATCGTGGGACCTTTGTCCAATAGTTTGGGCTAATTAAAATTTATTTTTGTGGCCATTGATCAAGTCACCAAATGGATGGAGGCCAAATCTGTCAGAATTAGGTGCCATAACCACCGCTAAGTTTATCCTATAAAATGTCAATTATCATCATGGATGCCCATAGTTTCTTCTAATTGACAATGGGATTAACTTTGAATCTCAAATATTTCCAAGTTTATAGATATGATGGGTATACAAGGATATTGTCTACACCATATCACACTGAGACCAACAGCTCCATGGAACTAGTAAATGGTGCTTTTGTTGGTATTCTGCAGAAGTTAATTAAAGATAAGGCGTCTGGCTGGAACTTTTTCTTACCAATTGCCATTTTTGTTTATGACATATCTTTTCACTCAACTTTGGGACACACCCCTGTTCGCATAACTATAGGAAGCACCATACACTTACGCCAATTTTATATTCTTTTGTCAATCAAGAATATGTGAGTTGACCAGTTATTTAAAATAGCTGACTAAGAACCAAGAAACAGCTATAGAGCGGAGCATAGTATAATGGGATTGCTCAGAAAGTAAGGTCCTGGGATTGCAATAACAAATACTGGCAGCTTTTACCCCACTTTGCTTTAGGGGAGTTGGTTTTATATGACAATATCCATGGGTTCAGATAGACTAGCAAGCTGGATCACATGGAAAGGGCCTTTTGAGACCAATGGGAAGACATCGAAAGATTTCTACTTTCTGAAGTGTACATTTAAAGGTAGCCTTATTAAACAAGTACACATTAAGTTTCTGAAGATGTATCTGTAGCAATCTAGCCCAACGGCCTTAAGCTCCAAATTATTATGTTAAACCTACTAATATTTGATCCCTAAAGTTTGACCAAGTGGGGAAATGTATTTAATTTGTACAAACATCTTTTAAATAGTATTTACCACTTAACATTATGATTTTACCTGAAATTTAGATAGAGAGTTTGATAACTTATAATATATCTCTCCTTAAAGCTCCCAGCTTCAAGAGTAGTTGCTAAAGATGTATTAAAGTATTGTGGTGATTTCTCCACATATCTTCATTCAGCAAATTTTATGACAACTGGTCAAATCCCTAATCCAAACCAGTGCAGCTTCTGATTACTCAATTTACTGATTACCATATCCCATAGCCTAGGTATTCATATCAACAGTTACATTCTTTTAGCCTCAATACCCTTCTTTTCCCAGTATCAGCATGTATATAGTTAGAATAGGGTCCCCTTTTATTTACGACTATCTTCCAATATCTTGATTGTAACCAGCATAATACTACTATCATAAAAAATGTTTCAAGCCTTAGGCATTTGCTTTCCTGGCCTAAATTGGATATTATCTTTTTATTTTCCAATTCTTATGAGCTGCTTGGTAGCTATAATGCGCCAATAAGAGCTCTAAAGATGATTTGGGACCACCTGGTGCTAAAAAAGAACTCTAAAAATGAGTAGAGCATATCTAGGTGGAGTTGTCAATTAAAAGGGTGATTTCCTACATAGCCTGAAAGCAGCCTACGATTTAAAAAAAACTTTAACAATCCCCTGATCCCAAACAGTATAAAATACTGCACTGATATTCTATATCTTTTAAAACCTATTTCTCTTAATAGGGTTGCATTTGTGAATTTTTTCCAAGTTTACAGTCATCATACAGTCCCTTGTATTTTTGTGTGTTAACAACCTGTGCATCTGATATATGACGCCCCAGCGCCAATTCTACAGAGTACAAGTCTGGACATCTGAACTTATCCCTGACCACCCCAGCCGCAAACCTCGCTTAGCTTTCACTCACACTAAATGAAAGAGTTTAATAGCGCAACAATGCTTCTCAATCATTTACATCATCCAATTAGATCTCAAAAGCTTTTTGTAGAGAATACAGAATGCTCAAGGTTGCAGCACACTGGGGAAGGGGCAAAAAGATTTCCTCATGAAGGCACCACTATTGAGGCGCATAAAAGCTTCTCTATCAAGAAAAGAACCATCCTGCACTAAGAACACCTAGTTCCTGTCACTGAGATGAAAAAAGTGATTCTCCAGTACTACCACAAAAAGTCCTTTATCTGTACATCCTGGCATTAATAAGACTTTGAACTTAATCAAGGAGCTTTACCATGGCTAGGATTTTACCCTTTTGGCAAGAAACACCTCACTGAGTACCTGACCTGAACCAGGTCCTAAACTTGGCACTCCATTCCCTAGATAAAAGTGACGCTTCTCTAGATTTCTGCTAGAAACTGGTCTTTTATCAGTTAAATTTCGTCAAAAGTATCCATTGTCAGATGGACATAATGTGATCATGGTGGTAGTAGACTGGTGTCAAGATTCTGATGACTGAACTATAGGCCCAAAATAGCTATGCTGGATTGGCTAGAATCCACTGACATTATTTATAGAGTATGAATATTTGAGCGCCTTGGGATGAGGCGATAAAGTGTCAGAGTAGATGGTTATTGGACTACCTCCTTTTAAGGCAGTTAGTAAATGTTAATGCATGATGAATAATTGTTAAATCACATCAAACTAAGGTGATCATGAAGTTAATGAATATAGACTCTGCTAGAACCAATGGTAATATGGCGGAATGAATAGTCTAAGCAAAAGGGTTGGTATCAACCAAAGTCGCTAACATATAAGTGATACAGGAAGATTGAAAGAGGAGGATTGTTATTAGGAAAGAGAGAGTGGAGCAGTAAGGGTCCGCTGAATATATTACGTTAAAATAAATAGGTGTTGTTGGGGCAATTGCTTCACATTAATATATTTTTTATTTGTATTCCAAGGATCAGCAATCTCCATATCACTTTTTCTACTGCTTAGTGTGTTCAACTCTGTGAAAAAACCCTTCAGCATATCTGCAAAATATTGCTGAAACTATAACAGTGATGATCGCTACAGGGGGCCCATTGATCAATCACAAAAAATAATAATTCTCTAGTCGCTGACCAAGCCACATCAGGCTTGCTTTGACAGGGATCTTCACAGCATGTTAGCACAAGATGAATATACAGAACTCAAGCTTTCTTTGGACGCCATTCTCAATAGGAAAGATGAGCTTCTTCAGAAGGTTTGTAGTGATAAGCTGCCTCCATTCAATTGCATTTGAATATTCATGGGTTCTCTAAGTGATTCAAGTTTGCGATGGAAGGAGCCTCAGACTGGCAGAAAGCAAAACAGTTAATATATATCTTTGATGTATGATGTGCTGACCAAGTCACCTGTTATCTTCCAAACAGTTCCGTTATATACCAAGAAGTAAATAGTACTGTGCTTCAGTTGTTCAGAGGCACCAAAAAGGATGTCACAGTGGAAGGCTGAGTTCTTGACCGTCAGGTTTCAGCGTAAGGAGACCCTCACCACATTTGCTTATTGAATCATGGTGGAAGCCCACATGCTAATTGAGGAAGTGATTTTATCCTAATATGATGTATGTAATGCGATGACCTCCACAGTGAGGCCATACTGTAAGCTATACAATGCCATGACCCCAATTTTTAAGATGACGTACACACTGTTTAAAATTGTTCAGTTTTTGCGTTGTATATCTGTAACCTTCCCTACACCTGATACAGAGTGGAACCCATCCACTCTATCACCAAACCCTCTTATTTGGGGGAATTCGCCTTTCCAGTTCAGAGTACGCTGAGTTACCTCCAGAAGTTCAACTTTCGCCTCATACCTGCTTATTGTCAACAGACCAACTACCAACCAGATCCTAATTACACTGATTGCCCACAATCAAATTATCAGTAAGGCTTGATTTACAATAATCAAGGATGCAGGCCCTATGGGGTTTATGTTTTAAATGCGGTCTCCCTGGGCACCTGGCATGAGGTTTCCCCAATCGTCAGGTCCACTATGTACAGCAGGACCAAAACTATCAGGGAAAAGTCAGAGTGAAGTAGAGACGGGACCCAACCTCCACTATCCCAATCCCAAATGTCCCACCCGAACTTATCAAAGGTTATTCAGCGGAAGTCTCCCCATATTATAATGCATTCTTATATTGGCAGCTGTTTGGGGTGTGTGAATATATTGACACAAGAGCAAGCTGAGGACATGGTGGAAGGAGGACCTCTGGAGCTACAAAAGCCATATGCTTGTCAAATGTTTTCCCAAGTTTCCCCTGACCAGCCAGGCCCCTCTTACGATGCACCTTCTCTGAAAGGACTAAACGTCACCCTTCCAGTAACCGCTAAATCCAAGAATACCCCAAAGTTGGCGAGGTGATAATAAGTTTCTTGGGAAAAGAGATCCCTTGAATGTCCACGTATCCAACAATCAAATTTTTTTATTTTGAATATACATACTGTGACGTTGTGGTAGCCAAAACCCAAGTTTATGCTACAATAAATATGGGTGCCTGGTCAACATAGTTTCTGCTAAGATGGTGACAAAGTTAGCAATTAAACCTGATGTAGATCATCAAATGGTGTATGGGACCGCTGGAGCTGAAAGAACAATCTCAGAGGGAGCGTATAGTGCATTGCCTTTGCATTTTGGGTCAATTGTCATTGTAGCTTCAGCGATAGTGCTACTAAACAGCTGTTATGACCTGCTAATTGGAACTACATTTATGCAACGCTTCGGTGCTGTTGTCAATATGCCAGAAGAGACGTTTAAATCCTTGGGGAAGTGGATTCCAATTTCTCTTACCTCTAGCAGAGTACCAAAGGATCTGGTGCATATGGGACAAGTTAACCTTGCCTATAGTGATGGTGTAATTCCATTGCACTACCATTGACTAAAGAGGAAGACCTGGGCTCTCCCCCATCAGATATACAATTATCAAGGATTGCCTCTCTGAGAGGCCAGGTCTATATCTATTCCCTCCGGTCATCAAGTAATAGTAAACACTAAGTTGGAGGTAGAAGTACCAGCCTGGCTCTATGGGAAAGTTATTAGCCTTTACCAGAAATCATGGCTTGAGCTTCATTTGCCTTCCAGGCATAATACTTCTTGGACATGAGGAAATCAAGATCTTGTCAGCGAACCTCCAGAAAGAACCAATGTGAATCCTCCAGCACCAAATAATGGCATATTTGCATTTGACCCTAGTTGAGGGGGTCCTCTGGGCTCACAAGTATAAGTCACTGGATGAATTTGGTCTGCCTGTCAAACCGCAGCTTAGCATAATGGTGGTGGTACCGCTGAAAATTTAATGGGGTTTTTGGAAGACCAGAAAGATCAGGTGGAAGCTTTATTTCAAAAATAAAAGGAGATCTTTGCTGTTGATGAACACAATTTAGGGTGCGCACAAGGGGTGGTCCATCAATTGGACAATGGGAATCATCCACTAATAAGGTCCCAGCCAATATGCCGATCAAGGGCAACTGAAAAAATAGTTACTGAGGAGATCAAAATGCTGCTGGAGCAAGGGATCCTTGACCCTCAAAAAGTCTGTGAGCTTCACCTGTTCTAATTGCAAAAAGAAGGATGGCACAAACCAGCTATTAATAGACTACTGGAAGCTCAACAGCATCTCCAAGAAGAACTTGTATCCTTTGCCGCGATCAACAATGCTTTTAGTCAATTAGGGGGAGCCTGTTACTTCTTGGCAATGAATTTGATATCCAGTTAATGGAAGATCGAGTTGCCCATGGTGGAACAGGGAAATGTGCCATAAGCACCTCTAAGGGGCTTTTTCAACCGACCCTTATGCCTCAAGGGCTGTGTAACGCTCCAGATACATTACAACGGGCGATGGACACTATCCTTGCCGATCTTAAGTTGTCATGTGTCCTTGTGTACCTCAACAACATCAATGTATTCTCCTGCATGTTCTCTGAGCATCTTAACCATTTGAAGGAGTATTCCGCCGGCTTGCTGAGGCCAACATCAAAATTAAGCCATTTAAATGCCACTTCTTAAAGATCAATTAGTCAAGGTCTATAGTAGATGCAATTGGGCTCAAATCTCAACTAGTCAAGGTAAGAGCTATTTGAAAAATGACTGAGCCAACCAGTAAGCAAGACATACAAGTATTTTTAGGGATGATGGGCTACTACTGACGCTTCATCCCTAACCTCAGTTGTATTGTGGGGCCGTTATTTGAGCTACTAAAAAAGAATGCTGTGTTCAAATGGACTGAACGCCAACAGTGCTCCTTTGACACCCTTTGGACGGCATTAATCAGTGCGCTGGTGCTACGTTATCCAAATTTTGATAAGGTATTTATCGTCCAGATGAATACATCCCTTTCAGCCGTTGGGACAGGCCTTTCCCAAAAATGATGAGAAGGGGGAGGAGCACCCCATATCATACTGCAATCAGAGCCTGAACAGCCATGAACGCGATTATACTGTGACCAAGTGAGAGTGCTTAGTGGTGATCTACGCATATAAGCATTTTAGAATGTATCTGCATGGAGTGAAGTTCAGAGTCATCAAAGATCATGCTTTGTTACGCTGGCTGCAGAATCTCAAGGAGCCTGAAGGGCTTTAATCCTATGGGCCCTCAAACTATAGGCTTATGACTTTGAAATCCTCCATCAACCTGGAGCAAAACACCAGAACGCTGATTGCTTATAAAGGCCACCAACAATTAAAGTTACGGCAGATCTGAGTGACATTCTGTATGATAAGATGATCAGCAGGAAGTGTGACAATGAACCGCATCAAGCCATTAAGGTATTAGATGAAATAAGGTTAATACGTTCCAGAAGAATGATGTTATACAAGAGTATAGGGGACACTACAGTGATACTCAAAGGCCTTCTTCCCAAAAAACATTATCATGAGTGCACACCAAGCAGTTGGACATGGTGGAGTATGTAAGACCCTGGTATTGTTGTGACCTTGGTACTACTGGAAAAGCATGCAATTTGATGTGCTCAAAACAATATTCTGCTGCCACCAATGCCAAGTGGAAAAGCCATTCTGCCAGAAGTCTTCATACCAGTTAGTGAAACCACATTTTGCTTGGCAAACGGATCCCTTGATGTCGTTGGCCCTCTGCCAATGGGAGATAACTGGGCCACATAAATTCTGGTGGCGATTGACCACTTGAACAGGTGGGTCAACGCATGGGCAATACGGGATTTGGGGGCGGTCACAGTGGTCAAGTTTATAATGGAATGTATTATCTAACGACATGGCTGCCTTCAGTACATTCTTACCAATAATAGTTTCAACTTCACCTCGCACATCCTTCCAAAGCTAGACGAGTTGATGGGCATCCTCGGGGTTCTGATGACCCATATCACCCTGAGTCTAATGGTATGGTTGAGCGAGTTAATGGAACTATGGTGAACATCTTACAGAAGTTGGTAACGGATTGACTTTCTGATTGGAGCTCTCTCCTTTCCACCGCCGTTTTTTCTTATAACATCAGATACCATTCCGCCATGTGGAAGAGCCCCTTTCAACTGTTATATGGACAACACACTGCTCTTCTGGCGCTTCTCTATGACTGCATAGAAGATTTTGGAGGAATGAATCCCCAAAATTATCTAACTAACCTATCTTACACGTTAATCAAGCTGAAAACCAAAGAATACTCGTTCAGCTTAGCCAAGAAGATAAAGAGTCAGGCTGCTGATCAGGTATGGCGTAGAGGGCTAGTGGGGTTCAAAGATGTGGATATGGTTTTATTTATGACCAACATGGGTTTGCAGAAGCACAAATTGGCCAACATCTGGATTGGTCTGTTTGAAGATATTGAGAAAAGGGGTTGACGCCAATAATCAAACAAATTTTTTTTTGCATAAAGTGGTCCCAACCTAAAGGGGGGATAAACCGATCTTTATTTAATCACGCCTGAGCTCCTAAGAGCTTGAGGTGAAGGCAGGGGTAAGCGGTGTTGAGAAAGGGTGGGGGAAAGCTTTTCCAGAGCCAGGTGTCCACTTGAACTGACCTATTGGCCCATAGCGACATGGTAAATACTCTCAGAGCCATTTTGAAATGAACCTGAAAGTGGGTGATCATATGGGGCAGCGTCCACAGAGTGGAGTCAAAAGCGGCGCGAAGATATGAGTTATGAATAGTCCATATCAATACACCAAATGCCAGGACCCTTAATGATTGGGAGCAATTGGGGAGTAAGAGGTTGAACATGAAGTCCTGAACAGGGTGCGCTACCCAGGGTTCTGCTCGCAGGAGTTTGCAGACCTTGCTCCAGAAAGGGGCTATGAGGGGGCAAGTAAAGAAGCGGTGGAGGTGGGTGTCTGTCAGCTCTGCACATTGTGGGCAACCCTTATACTGGAAGGTGGGACCAGTTCGATCCCCTGTCCTGTATGATCAGTGTAGTAAACGCCACAGTGTATTTGACACTTTTGCTGAGAGAACAGGATGGATAACTTCCTTCCAGAGCGCCTTGAGATCACATTCCACAGTGGGGGTAAAAGGTCAAGGAGACGAGGCCGCATTGGGGGTCTGTCTAAAGGGTGGAGTGGGAGATAACAATCCTCCCATTGTGGACCAGGGTGTGATGCTGGGGGATGATCCCAGGGCCACTTCTTTTATAAGGGAAGGCGTGGTACACCCGTACTCCTGCCCTCTTAAGTGCAGGGAGAGCCTGATTCCAGTAAAAACTTGATAAAGGTTTGAGGCGGTGGCCTGGATGGTTTGTTGGACACTCTCCCACAGCTATTGGTGAGGTTCGTGGAAGCCCTAGAGAGGCTGCTAAACCTTGGCGTAAGGCTGGAGCCCATTGTGGCATTGGAGCCATATCCCAGCAAATGATGGGCTTAAGGAACCCCGCCAGTATTGAAGTGGCATGAGATCTAGTGTCCAAAAGACCTAGGCCCCCTCACTGCAGGGTCGGGATATTGTGGTCAGAGCTGTGGGTGGGTGGTTGGATCCCCATATCCAACAGCAAAGTATCACATTAAACCTCGTGTAGAAACTGTCATTAAAGGGGCAGACATGAGCGAGAAACCATTGCTTTAATAGAAGAAAACATTCTCCATCAGGGCGCATCCCTGAGGGGTGATATGCTGGCAGCTCAGCTATCTACACGAGAGTTTATTGCATTAAGAAAGCTGTCCTCATTATCATTTATTTCAACCCCTTGTGATGTGGTGAGGACACCTAGATGCCAAAAGGTGTCCCGGGTAGGTTCCAAACCAAAAGGCGGAGGAAAATATGGGGGTACCAATTTGCACTATAACGGTTTTAGAAGTATTAACTTTTGCATTGGACGCCTTGGAGTAGCAATTCAGGGCCTCCATGGCCAGGTCCAGGTCCTTCTTACATCCAACTGCCACTGCTGTGTCATCAGCAAAGGCTATGGTGCGGGTGGGGGAGGTTTCCCAGGAACCTGGATACCCACCAGTCGTTCCTGGAGTAGATCCAGAAGAGGATCCAAAGCTATGTTGAACAAGATTGGGCTCAGTGGATCCCCTTGCCGGAGACCCTGTTCAAACATAACCGTTGCTGTAAAGCCTGTTGGGGACAATACCTTAGTGTGAAGCTTGGCGTAAAGCGCTGATAGCCATGTCCTAGCTTGTGGTGGGATGTGGAGGCGGGTTAGGGAGGCGTCCAGATAATTTCCAATTTACTCGATCATATGCTTTTTCCATATCCAGAAGCGCCACAAAACCATGTGTTTGAGACGAGGTATCTGACAGGGTTGCCAGAAGCTCATTGTAATTGTTTTAAAGCGATCTCCCTGGGATAAAGCCATGTTGAGCTGGGTTGAGGCGTGGTGCTGCCCACTTAGTCATGCGGTTTGCTAGAAGCTTAGTAAATAGTTAGTGGTCCAAGTTCAATAGTGATATTGGTCGCCAGTTTGCAAGGTCCTCTCGGTTCACTTTCTTATGGATAAGGGTCATAGTTGATCCTCTCGAGTCAGGAAGTACTCCTCCTTCTGCCAAGAGGGTCAAGAAGAGGGGCTGGAGGGTCTTTGTAACTGCGACGGAATCCACTAGATACACCTCAAACGGGATACCATCTGGGTTTGGGGCCTTCAAGTGTGGGCTGTGGAGAAGAATGTCCATTACTTCTTGCTGTGTAATTGGTGCAAGAAGTTCTTCATCCGCTGAGAAATAAACCATTGGTTCCGGAGCCACTTAAATGAATTCATTAACATCTGCTGGGATTACCCAGGAAGCCTTGAAGGAGACAGAAATTTAACGGTGGATCTCGCTGGTGATCTCCACCTTGTTTGTGGTGACAGTGGTCCCCACCCTCAGGGTTGCAATCTCCTGATCCTTTGAGCGGGCTTTCTGCTTCTGGTAAAAGAAATGGGTGGACCGTTCCAACTGGGTGTAGTAACGTGATGATGTGAAGTTTGCTGCATGTTCTTCTTGATCAGTAAGTTCCTGCTGGTATGTCTCGCGAGCCAATTCCCAAGCCTCAAACCATTGAGAGGAAGGCAGCGGTCGGCAATTCCTTTCAAGGTGTCTTATTCTAGCTTCAGCACGTCTGACTTTAGCTTGGGCCGCTGTCATTCGAGCCTTAGCACAATTGTAGGCTACCTTTAGGATCCTTGCTTTTGTATCAGCCCATTTTTCTTGTAAAGTTCACAAAATGAGGTGAGGCCAGGTGCTCTGGCTCACAAATGGCTGCATATATCTTCTCTCTTGCAAACTGGTTGTTCAAAAGCCCCGGAACAATCCTTGGCCAAAATCTTCTTGATGTTCTGAGGATTGTTGTCAGGATCACCGTGAGGGATCTGTGATCACTTATAGTGTTATCTCGGGTTATGGGAGAGGAAACTCGACCAACCAGCAAGGAGCCCACTAGGGCCATATCAATCCATGAATCTGATGTGAATCTCTGACCTGAACCTTGGATCCGAGACATACAGCCAAGGCCAGATGCTGAGGGGGGAGGGCATCCATGAAACCACTTGACCTGAGAAAATTTTGAAGCTGAGCTGTACCTCATCTGTTTTGTGTGGCAGGAGGAAAGGTGTCACTCACCCGACTTAATATTGTGTTGAGATCCACCATCAGCACTGTATTGCCTGGTAGTTGTAGTAGAACAAGTTCTTCTAAAAGACGATCCTGCTCTTGACCTGCATTTGACAGGTATATGTTTTCAACAAAGAAGGAGAACTCAGGGTTAATAATTTAGTCAATATAAGGCGATCATCAAGGTGCTTCAAAAATTGGTGGGTTTTCACCTGGAGGTTGGGGATAATAAGGGCCACATAGTGTGTCCAACAGGAGTTACCTCCAAATTGGTCATTCATGCTACAAAATCAGAGGGGGGACATGGGGCTCCTGGACGGCTGCAATATCCATGTGAGTTGACCTGAAGTTGCGGAGGAGGTGGGCTCTCCGCTTGTAATCCTGCAGCACATTAGAGTTAATGGACTGCAGGGTCAGGGTGCCCCTTTGGGGCCTCATAGCTGTCCCCCTCCGTATCCTGGGGGTTACCGGAGCTTCCACCTGGATCTGTAAGGCTGCTCATTTTTAGTCCTTGGTCTTGACACTTTGCAGCAATCTGTGCTGATCAACAAAGTGGAGGATTATCCTAAGTTAATGGGGCTGAGGAGCCTGTAAGCCAGTCCAAGATACTTCCCCCGCTGCTTTGCACAGGAGTATCTTGAGGGTGCTCCATAGACTCCTCCATTTGTGCATCATCTGATGTATCAGAGTCCATAGGCACCTCCTTCAGTACTGAAAATGGCGTCTGAGTTGCAATACCCGTAGATGGTGGGGTTGGCAATGACTCGGAGCCTCCACCCCAACTTGGGGTACTCCATGCCTGTTTCACCCTTGGGGTATTTTGTGTTATTGAATTCGTTTTAGATGCCACCCTGGGCTGGCTTCCACTGTGTTAGCTTGATGAGAAGCAGATTTGCGCTTGTTTTGGGCTGGTGAAGGGTCTGGCAATTTAGAAGGGGTTCCCATAGGGAGAGGGTTTTCCACATTAAGGGAATAAAGTTGTGCTACTGTCTGTGCCTTCTCAACTGCTACACGAAGAGCAGAGGGGTGAGATCCTGTACGGGCACCCAGTGGGTTGGTTGTGGGATTGCCGCTGCTTCTGTATGGGAGCGTTTCTTACCTGTCATAGGGACTTGGCTACTAGATGAGAGAGCTTGTTTACGAGATGTACAACTATTATATAGGTGGCCCAAAGCATTACACCATGAGCAACGTGGTCGTGAATGGTCTGGATCAACAAAGAAGATTTCTGAACAGGATCCAATGTCTGCAGCACGTGGGATAACTTTAATGTTGCGTGCCACAATTGGGTTGGGGATAAATGATTTCCTAGCAATATGAGCCCTCTGGGTTGGGGCATAATAGGCTGGTGCGCACTGGTCTACTGATAGCACTGACCCAAATTCCATCAATCCCTGATGAAGCGCAAGCTTTAGGGACTCTGGGTCCACTGTAGTTGGAACTTGAAAAAGTTACCCAGGAAATTTTCTCAAAGTTAGATCTAGTTCTCAGTACATGAAGAGAGTAATGCGGAATCCCAATTGTAACTGAGGCTTCACGGTCTGCATCTGCTGCAGTTGTAAGCCCTACATCAATATAGTGGCTTTCCACCACTTCATAAATAGGAGTGTCTACTGGAAAAGCTCTGGCTATGGCTTCAAAATAACTAAAATAATCCCTTGCATAAAAACTCAACAGGATTATGCCCATAGTAGACTCTAACTGCATGAGCAAGAGCGGACCTAGGGAATGCACATTGTGAGCGAGTTTCTGCCCATCTCTTCCTCACTTCAGCCACAAAAGCAGCTTCATGAGGGTCAATGGTGGGTGGTGCAGGCACTAGTTTTTTCTGCCATGCGCCTTAAGAATCCTTCACTCGCTTATTTTTGTTTACATTTACATTTACATTAAATATAAATTTAAATTTAATTTATTTTATTTTAG
This sequence comes from Massospora cicadina, assembly GCA_022478985.1. Taxonomy (NCBI): domain Eukaryota; kingdom Fungi; phylum Entomophthoromycota; class Entomophthoromycetes; order Entomophthorales; family Entomophthoraceae; genus Massospora; species Massospora cicadina. The sequence goes on along the minus strand of JAKSZP010013345.1, from coordinate 117,468 downwards.
TAAATCCCCATGGGGGGAATACCAGACGGAGGCGCTGGCATTCCTCTGGATTTACGCGGTGGCCCCTGCTGGGCATTCCCAGTAGGTACTTGATTTTTGCAGATTGGGTAGGCTTACCTGGTTTGGGCTTATTCCATGCCAATTGATTGGGTAATTCTGGCTCATCATCAAACCAATCTATTACTCCGGCCTTCATCTGACTATCAGAAGATACTGGTAGGGATTTTTCAGCTGGTTGATTGGCTATTTAGCTAGTCCCATTTGAATTTTGATTTTGATTTTGATGAATATTATGGCTAACTGATTTACCACTTAGGATTGATTCAGTTGAGGCGCGTTGGTTGCCTTTTAACTATTTAAATGACGGCCAACTGATTCAACAATTATTAAAGATTCAGTTTGGCTGCTTTGGGTAACATTGGAAGTGAAAAAATGATGACCAACTGATTCAACACTTTCTGACGATTCAGGTTTGGTGCCCAGGCTGATTTCCGAAATGGAGGCAGTTGGCAAAGCCATCCAAACCCCATGCGCGGTATTGGGAGCTTCAATACTCCCTACTACCGTAGTAAAGCCTTAGATGTCCCTCCAAGGTGGGGCGCACTAATTGAGTGACCCTCAGTCGACACAGAGATGATGGGGTAGGCTGTAAAGTGGTGGTATCATTTGGGATCCAACCGTGGTCTAATAAAAACTGGTCTGCATCTGCAAAAGCAGAAGCAGTTTGGGAGCGGGTTGTACGAGTTGATGCACAAGTCAGCAATCAAGGGCTTTGTGATTTGGAGTGATCTAGAGTGATTTCCAAAGCATTGGAGGTGCGGTTAGAGGACTTTACCACCATTGTTCATTAGATTCGTTAAGCTAAATCTCTGGGTAATTGTAATATTTGAAAATTGAATTTAGCAGTATAATTAAGAGACCCCATGAGAAGTCAGATTATTAACTGAGTGCATGCGAAGTTCCTCCAGGTGTATAAGAAATAGGAGCCTTATCTTCCAATCAAAAGAGGGAAGTAATGTTGAGATTCTTTTAAGACTGGACAATAAGTCCAAAATAGCCATAGCGGATCAGTTAGAATCCATTGAAAATAATGATAGAGTATGAATATTCAAGCACCTTGGGATGAGACATTAATAGGTCAGAGTAGATGGTTATTGGATCGCATTCAAATAAGGCGGTTAGTAGATGTTGATGCATGACAAATAATTGGTAAATCGCCTCAAACTAAGGCGATTATGAAGTTAATGAATATAGACTCTGCCAGAACCAATGATAATATGGCGGAATAAATAGTCTAAGAAAAAGGTTGGTACCAACCAATTTCATTAACATATAAGTGATAAAAGAAGATTGAAAGAGGAGGATTGTTATTAGGAAATAGAGAGCGGAGCATCAAGGATCCACTGAAGATATTACGTTAAAATAAATAGGTGTTGTTGGGGCAATTGCTTCATATATTTTATTTTTTAATTTTTGATGTCCCAAGGACTAGTGATCTCCATATCATCCTTTCTATTGCTCAGTAGATTCAACTCTGTGAAAGAAACCCTTCAGCATATCTGCAAAATATTTTTGAAATTATAACAACTAGCTCATCAAGTATTCATAATTTATCCCCTGAAACTCGCGCACCACCCCAAAGGAAATGGCTAAATTGGTCATCAAAGAGATTTTTCAAGACATGGCCTACCTATAAAGTTTTATTCAATTATGTCCGTTGGTTTATTTCTCTTTTTTGGGACCACCTCTTTTCCAACCTATGCATTAAGCTCTGATTTCTTCTCTTCCTACATCCCAGCTCAGCAGAAAACATGGACCACCTGCTTCCTATCTGTCATGGGAAAATGACATAATTGTAGGGACATATTGTAAAAATAAGGCAGAGCGTGAAGTGTCCAAGAGGAACAAGCCAATAAACCTTCCTGATTTGAAGCACACCCTTTATTAACCTTTGATAAGGGAAAAATATGCCTAAGTTGGTTATGGGATTACACGTGATGGTCAGAGGAAGTTACATCCTCAGCCTTGCGGCGCAACAGTATTTATTAATAAGGATGTTACATTACATTTCTAGGGAAATAGGATTTTGTACCTTTTCATTTTACCATATTTACACTATAGCAAGATCCAATTGCATTCAATCATCTGAGTGAAAGTGTACTCATATATAGTACAAAAAAGATGGTGGTTAAGCTTATTGGTTGGATTGGGCAAAGTGAATCGACCAATGGAAAGTTATACCCCAATTCTTTATAATTTGTGTTTCATGATCAACCTTCTTTGTTGGTCAACTGGTTTGAATAAACTACATTAATTTTATTTTTTAGATGGTTTCTTAGTTGACCTCTTTGCAGAGCTCATAAAGGAGCTTTCTGACAACATAGGTCATTACCTTTTGTCTAAGGTAACGATGGACTTTTTTCACACATGGGAAATTCTGGTTCTCTCCAGATTGAAGCATCCAAGCACTCCGACACTGATTTGCACTTGGTTATGGACTCCACATTGGGGTTCAACCAAGTATTGGCTTTTTTAGGATATCTAATTACTTATAAAATTTATAAATTTTGTTCTTGGTCCCCTGTGCATCAACACCTTTTTAGGGTGCCTTTTTTCCAGTATTACTAGTGATGAGTTCCCTTATTGTGTGGCTGTGCATTCAGCGCCACCTCTCAGGGGATGAGAGAGGTACAGAAACTCTCTTGCCATTAGTCAACTAATTTTTTTATTAAAGCAAGCAAATAAGCCATGTAGGGCTCTCTAGGAGCATTAACTGGGTGCATTAGCTGTTTAAATATGGTCTTTATGGTGCTCACCGCAGGGGTTTGCATACGGTTTAAAGGTAGTGCGTCTCAGCCTTATTATAGCTATTGCCTTGGGAAATTCCCACCCTTCCTGCTTGTAACTGGTGGTCTCAGACCCTTTTCAATCCTGTTAGTGCAATTCATAGACTTACCCAGAAGTCTTGTTGGAGTCCAACATGCGCTTGCTTTCATTGCTTTAGAAGCTTCTTTTAAGTATTAGGTAATTCTCATACAACCTCTCTTGAGGTGGTTTTTGTACCAGCTGTCCCCTGGTCCAGCTGATTGAGTTTTTATAGTGTTCCACGCATAGCCAATTTTATGGAAATCTGCGGAGATTAAGAATGGTTACTGGATCAGCGTTTTCCAGATGAGTCATCCTTCCAATCCTTCTATGAGTTCTTTGCTTTGCGTCAGGCTGAAAGCCCTTTATAGAAATATTTAAATAAATTTTTTCTACTAGTATCAGAACCTGCCACTGTCAGATGGTGTTAAAACGTTTTTTCTCCATGCAACATTGGATGTTCCTGCAAGGAACGCCCCCAGTATGACAAGCTCCCCCTACCAACTTTAATCATGTAATTGAAGCTCTTTGGGGGTGATTTCCCCACCTCAACCGGAAAAGGGTCAGGTAATTGGTCATCATTGTTCCACTTAAGGAGGCACCTATAACTAACATCTCAAAAACTTGCGCACGCCTCTGAAATGGGAGGAGTCTTATCCTTTCATTCCTTCAGTTTCAGATAAACTTGAAAGGGGGCAGGGGTCTAGTACCAAATCTTTATTAAATATTTCAGTCAATTTAGCTGCGATGATGTTACCCACAGTGGCACCTAACTATATAGTGCCTGACAATATGGATTTTTCTCTGAATTGGTCAGAACTATCCACTTATCCTCCTTCCATTTTGGGGATTTAATGGTTTGGATGAGTCTAGCCCAAAATTTAATATTGAACAGTTCATGTGATATAGTTTCCCCTCTGACGCTCTGCCCTGGGGAATGATCTGAGCCAGCAACAGGTAAGTCTTGTAATGATGATGTTGGATAGTGATGATCAGTTGGCTATCAGATTAGGTATGGTAACATTGACGCCCAAAAACGCATTTTATAAAAGAAATTATGTAAATTTGAATGTTCTGATTTTACAGCTCTTGTGGGTCCAGCTTGGAGTCAGTTCTGTGTACCAAATTACCCCTGAGAACCTGCGCTTAACCCCCACTATAATCAATACACATAAGGTAATTAAGAAACTGTGGTTGCAATTTACAGATATGTATGCCATTGGTGAGTATAATGCGGGGTATGTGTCCTCAGTGGTGAGAGTAGACAATTATCCCTCTCCATTTTTGATGAAAAACTTATCATGGGCACATGATTGTGCCTGATAAAGTTTTTAGTGGATATATGTTGTTGGCTTTATCTCTGTGGAGAATAAAGGCTAATCAGGTTATTTTCTTCTTTCTGATACGCTTGCATCTCCTTTAGGAAAATTCAGAACAATGATTTTAGTTATACTGGTGCCTCTGAGAATTTTTATTGATCAAGACTTGGATGACTACCTTGAGTTGAACTACTTTCCTGGTGGTATGGTTAGGGTAAGGTCCTTCAAGAGTATTCTCACAATGAAGGTTCAGGGTCTGGTAGATTATCAAGTTGGTGGGTATAATTTTTCTGAACGCTTCCACAAAAAAATCTCCTGTACCCAATAATTTTGAGAGTGGAGTGGTGGCATAAATTTGATGTCAGAACCAACCTGAATTCTAATATTTTGTTCTATCTCTGGCAAGTGGTCAGGAATTAGTAATAACTTTGTTTGATGGCAACTCTTAAGCCAATTTGCCCTAATTTCCAAGGTACACACGCTCATCTTTGCGCCTCTGCTGCAGCCCACTTCAGAGGTACCCTTATCTTCCTCTTTGGAGGAGTTGTAATCTTTATTTGATGCGACTTCTGCCCATGTTTTACCAGCTCATTCAGAGTTTAATTGCATTTTTAAACTCATGTTTGACATGGTGCATATGCCCTCTACCATCTATTTTTAACTTTACAGGAGGATGCAGCCTTGGAAGTGTGGGTTAAAGATCAGTTAGCAAAAGGTACCATTAGTCAGCGTAACTCTCTGGTATGCTCCCCACTTCTCTTTGTGGAAAATGCAGATGGTACTCTCACCTGTTCAAGGACTAGGGATCCTGAATGACGTCACCATACTAGATCTGCATCCCATATTGGTAAAGCACAAATTACTCACTATGTGGAGAAGGCTAAAGTCTTCTCCTAATTGTATTAGCTGAATTCTTTCATCCAGATATTCATCAAAATAAAGCCAGGAGTTGCTCATTGCATTATGAACCAGGAAGGTGATTTTCCAATTCTTGGGAATACTTTTTGGTCTTAATAATGCGCCCACAGTTTTCCAACGTCATATTGATGTGTCCTTGAGGAGTTTCTGGGAATATGCGCAGTAGCATACATTGATGACATTCTGGTGTTTCCCCTGATCCCACATCCCATGCAATCCGATTGCAGCAAGTAGTTGAGCATTTGAGGGTGGCGAAGCTGACCCTGAAAATAAGTAATTGCGATTTTTTAAGTTCTAGGTCACATTCCTGGGATAAATTATTCTCAATCAAGGCCACATAATTACTCTTAACAAGGGGAAGGCAATTCATGAGTTGCCCACACGAACCTCAATTAAGGAGTTTAGGAGCTTTATTAAGGGCTTGAACCTTCCTTAAAAGTCTACGCCATTTTTTTGAGGTAGCAGCGCCTTTATATAAGGCTAGTGATGCCAAAGTTCTTCAATGGCCCCTGCACTAGAGGATGCCTTCCAATAAGTTAAATGTACTCTGCTGTCAACGTCAGTTCTCCATAATGTGGATCCTGATATTTAATTTATAGTGGCCACAGATACTTCCAACTATGCCATTGCTACTGCACTCTTACAGGAGGGTGAAGATGTAGTTAAGCATCCCATGGGATATTTCATCTTGGAAAATGTCTCTGTCTGAGTTAATTTATGCGGTTTATGACAAAGTTTTCCTGGAGGCAGTAAAAGCACTAACTTATTTGGCAGCATCAATTATGTGGTTCTTTCCGGCTATTCTGCATCTGCACAGATCACTGTGCCCTATTGTATTATCGCGCTCCTAATGTACTGAACCATTGACAAACCCATTGGCATGAGACCATGGCTCAATTTGTGTTCTCCTATGAGTTTACAAAGGGCAAAGAGAATGGTTTGGCTGATGCTCTAAGTCAGAACCCTTCTTTAGCTTTTGTTCTAAAGGAGGTGGATTTGCACAATACCCAATTGGTAATTTCTCCAATTAAAATTGCATTGAGAAACCACCCTCCACAGAAGGCATGCTGGTTCTTACTGCTCTGAAGAATCTGAAGGAATATAGTATGTTCAGGAAAATCATCCTTTCCCATTCTCTATTATTGGAATATGCTATGGTTCTTGCCAAATATGAGTTGAATTGGTAGGATATTACCTTGGGGAACCATTTAAAACATGACGTGATATGGTTCCAGGGGCGTTTATAGGTTCCTGCTGGACCATTCCCGTCTAGAAGTAATTAAGGAGCACCATGACAGCATCACTATAGGGCATTGTGGTAAGGCGAAGACATTTGAGATTATCTGGAATACCTAAAACTTGAAGGGCATGGCCGCAAAGGTTGGCAGATATTTTAAGGAGTGCCTGGTCTGCAATAGGATGAAAACAAATCGCCAGCCTCTCTTTGGGGTTGTTGGTACCTTTCCAAAATGGCAGAGGGGCCCTGGAATTCCCTATAAGTTGATTTTTTATGGAGCTACCTGCGTCTGAGGGCCATGATTGTCATGGCTAAAAAACTTGATAGTGGGAACCAACGCCAAGGATAAGGCTGGGTGAAGGAGGCCCAGAAGGTGAAACTTCAGGCTCTTCCTGACCTTAAGCACATATTAGACCAACACTGGTTACAAGCCCAATATGCCAAGGTTGGTACTAATGAGGTGCAAAATGCCCAGCCCTTTGTGTCATCCCAAGCGTTAAAATGGATGATCTATGTGACAAACGAAGATGGTCCAATTTGGTTGATTGGCGAACGGGGTTTTGAAACCCATTTGATTTATGAAATTATGCGTTTGGGTAGAATACAGCTGCAATCAATCACTCAAGTGAAGGCAGTTTCAGTGTATTTAACCAAATTAGGTGGGAGCATGTGTCTATTAGAACATCAAGGCTTGGGCCCACTTCCACAGACCTATAATTACCCTGACTCAGTTTAAATATGTTTTCACGACCAACACTCCTTGTTGGTCAACTTTCCCTTTAAAGTTTTCCGCATTTTACCATTTTTTATTAATTGATATTCCAAACGATCCTGTGCATGGACCCCTTTGAGGAGATCTCACACTACATTAACCATTCAACTTTAACTACGATGAACTTATCCCTTAATGCACCGTTGGTTCGCTCAGATACCCTCCAACCTGGGACGTTTACCCCTTTTTCCCTTGTGCACCGCAGCGCTTTTGGGTGGTTATTTATCGCACTCTGCTGCGTTAGTTATTATGGCTCCAGCACCCTCTGCTGGGATCTAGTAGCTTTGGTATTAACGGCTAGTTTCCTTGCATTGGCTTGGTGCACCAAGCACCACCATGCTGGAAACAGGAGAGTTATAGAAACTCTCCTTACAATGATGCTATATGGTAATGATGGACCAGATTACAAAGTTCTCCAATTTCAACCTTTGTAAAGCCACAGTAACAACGATGGAGATGTCTAGGGTATTCGTTTTGCAGGTGTTTTCTCTCCATGGGGTTCTCAAAAATTATTAGTGTCCATGGACCTCAGTTCACATCTGTGTTTTGGGAGGATCTTTTAAGCTCTTTATATTCTTCCATGCTGATCTACTGACTGTCACCACCAATCTGATGGGCAGACAGATTGACTGAACCAGTTCCTTAAGAAGTTCTTGGAGTGTACACTGCATCAAGCATCCTTATTGGGCTTCTCATCTTCTGGCAAAATTTAGTTATAACAACACTTAGTATGCTTTTCATTAGTGCTCTCTTCTTCGCCAACTATGTTTTTGATCCTTCGCTTAATATGGAACCCAGAGGTGAATCCAAGGTGGAAGCGGCGGTGGACTTTGCCAAATCCATCAAGAACTTACATGAAGGGGTCAACACCAATTTGGAGGCCGCCATGAAGGTATATAAGGTAAATGCATATGGGAAGAGGTGGGTGGGTCATGCCTACAAGGAAGGAGATCTCATGATTCTGGATACTAAATATATCTTAATCAAGCAGCCATGCAGAAAATGTGTCCAAAGAGGATAGGACCTAAGTACACTGTCATAAAGGTGGCCACGCCTCATACCAGGTGGATCGCCACTCGTCATTTCATAGCTTTGCGGTTTTCCTTGAGAGCAAGTTTTCATTGTTTGAGGGTCCTCGCCTGAGACTTCAGAGGCACACCTTGTGTAAGGGACCCCAGAATGGGAAATAAAGGAGATGGTAGCCTCCCATCTTGTGAAAAGGAGACTGGAATACTTGCTGTCATGGAAAGTGTTTGATGCACCAGAGAAATTCTGGGTCCCAGCTTATGGCTTTGTTCATTCCCAGGTCCTCATTGAGGCGTTCCACATGCATTTCCTTTATACAGTAAGACCCAAGGCAAACAAATGTCGCCGCCATGAAGCAGGCCCCTTCCTACAAGAACTTCTCCTTGGATGAAGCCCCTGGAGGTGGGGTGGAGCCCCAACAGAATGGGAGGGTAATGTCATGGTAAAATGACATAATTGAGGAAACAGATTGTAATGATAAAGCTGTGCGTGAGGAGGCCAAGAAAACGAAGTTGGCAGGCCTGACTGACTTGAAGCATACCGTGGACCTTCGCTGGGTAAAGGCAAGATATGTCCAAGCTGTTCCAGGGGGTGCGCGTGATGGCCAAATGAACGTTACATCCACGGCGTTAAAAGGCACCAGTTATTTGTAGAATTATGATGGTAATTTGCGGTTAATTTAAAGAATAGGGTTCCAAGACCCATTCAGTTTTTTAATATTACTAAATCTGGGAAGATTCAGCTTCAGTCAATCACATGAGTTCAGGTTTACTTGAGCTACAGTATGACAGCTGATGACATGTTGTTTTTATTGGTTCATTTGAGAGAAGTGCCTCATCTGATGAATAATGATTCCACCATGTGTTTCTTAACAATTTACTGAGACCAACTTTCTTTGTTGGTCATCTTGATTATAATAAACCCCCATTTATTCTATTTATGAACACTTTTTTATACTTTTTGCCAACCTCCAAAAGGTCACAAATAACAACTTCTGTGCAATATTGCTTTGGGCCCTCTGGGCACCGTCCTCCTTTGAAAAGTCTTGTATTCCAATGTGTTAGCAGGTTGTTCCTGAGTTGTGGGGTGGGTACCTCCCTACCATCTTTGAAGGAATGTGAGCGTTTTTAGACACGCTCTTGACATTGGTTCTGGGGGTGCATGCGATGGACACAGGGGCGTTAAATCCTTAGCATTGCATGCACCAGTTTTTATTATGTGAGGATGGTATTTTATGTTTTCTGGGTAAATAGTGCTTCAATATCGTTCAGACTACCATATTACCCAATCTTACAAAATCCAATTGCATTCAATCACCTGAGTATGATCATACTTGAGCTATAATACCACTACGGATGATAGTTTATGCTTAATGGTTGGATTGGGCGCAGTGCATCTCCTGATGGAAAATGATAACCCCAATTCTTTATAATTAGTGTTTTGTGACCAATCTTCATTGTTGGTCAACTGGTTCTAATAGAAATGACGTTTGTTCCAATTTTAGATGGTCCCCTGGTCTGACCTCTTTGAAGACCTCCTTGAGGAGATTTCTGACAACATAGGTCATTACCTTTTGTCTAAAGTAGCGTTGGACTTTGGTGCACATCTGGTAAACCCTAGTATCCTCCTGATCGAGGCAACCAAACATACTGACACTAATTTTTCACTTGGGCATAAATTCCTCTTGGGGGTTCAACCAAGTGACGGTATTTTTAGGATATATAGTTAAATATGCAATTTCATAACTCTGTCCTTAGGTCCCCTGTGCGCCGGCACCTTTTTAGGTGCCCTATTCCCTGTTTTACTAATGACGAGTTCCCTTGATGTGTGGCTGTGCATTATAAACCACCTCTCAGGGGATGATAGAGTTATAGATAATTCTTAACACTCTCTACCAGATTGCCTAAAACAAACCATCTACTCATCCACATGTATAACCTCATTTTTTGCCAACCATGAACAACGCCCCATATGTTTGAAGGAAAATCTGATAGAGTAATGCTTGCTACCAATGACATAGTAACCAACATTGAGATGAACCTCGCCGCTCTGAAGTCTCACAATAAGGCTTGCAAGAGCAAAAAATCAAGGCTTACACTCGCTGTTTGGATCCCTCTGCCTACAAGGAAGGGAATGTGGTTCTTATCAATGCTGAGAACTACTCTGTCCCCATTTAGTGCCACAATTGGGCCCCTTGCTTTGAGCCCATCCAACCTTCTCAGCCAGTTCAACAAATTAAAATCGAGTTAGAGCTCCCTGAAGGCTTCTGAGCTTACCTTTCCCTCCATGTCTCCTAATTAAGGATGTTTGTGGGACTATTGCAGATAAGCAGTAAAAATACTTAGAAAGCCCTGGTGAGGCAGATTGTAAAGTCAAAACTATCATGGAGACCAATATCTGCAGAGACAAATTTACATACCTGGTCAAGTGGCAGGTCTACCACATTTATTAGGATACCTTGAATCTCAGTAGACTGTGCTGGTAACCCAAGAAAAACAAAGAAATCCTCATTAAATGAGTATGAACTTAGGGGGGTGATTTATTGATTCAGGTGTTGCTTTAACTGAAAATTGCTTTAATATTTAAAAAAGGCAAGTTGAAAATTAATCACAACAAAACCAAATATGAGTAAATTTAATTTGACCTCAACCAGCATAAGCATATAGATGTTTATTACCAGTTTGCTAAAAAGTTTGAAGTTTAAAAAGTTAATTAAACTCTTACAGGGATTACGCATGTGTGAAAGTGATGTAACTAAAATTCCAATTTTATTAGATAAATCAAAATTGAATCTTACAACTGACCTCAAAGCTATCAACCCACATACCACAGCTCTTACTAAAGGCTGTTAGCTATGGGTATTGCAGAGCCTTTTGAGTAAGCTGTGGGGACTGATCCTGAGTAAATTAAAAAGCCAATTTAGCAAGTTTTTAGAACCCTCCAACCAAAGCTTAAAATCCGCTGGTGAAAAAATATAAATTTTTTTCCCTTCCTTACAAATTTCAGTTTCTTTTTAAGGCTTCTTTAATAGAAAGCTCATTTGTTTAAACTTCTTTGGCGTTTATTAAGAATTTACTTCTAGTTAAATTCAAGTGATATGGCCTATAATGCTTTGTAATCTGCTCTCATTCTAAAGCCCTGGCAGCTAGCATTTCTCCTTCTCTGTGTGGGTCTGTCCCTTTCTAGCAACCTAACCTACCTCCAAGGGAATTATAAGTGTGATTAGATCAATATTTGGTTCTTAGAACCACTGTATCTTAGGCATGTGCACTGGTATGCCTAGCCAGCAGTATTGTCTTGCACCTTATAGAGGCAAACTGTGACAATTTTCTTTCCCTTCCTGCTTATTATTATTGTTAAAATATTGAACAAAGATATAAAAATAAAAAATGGTAAATTTTAGAAGATTGAAACCTGTTACACTCTGGTGTTGGTTTAATTTTTACCAGATTTAAAACCTATACTGTCTAGGATGAAGTATTGTTTCCTCCCGTCCTCACCAATACTATTTTATTAAAAAAGATGAAGAAATATATATATATATTTAAAAATAAAAAGTAAGATAGGATGGTTGCTTAATGGGGTAGTTCCTGCTACAGCCAAATCTTTATTTTAATATGATTTTAAGTTTACCTTATGGTAAAATGTTCAAGTGCATGTATATGCCTTATGACTGGACGTTGTTAGAAACTTTCTTGTTACTTTTGTTTATTCTTATTGTTTACAGTTAAAATAGGACACTATCATTCTGTTTTATAACTTAGCTTTAAAAGAATAGTAACTTAAAGGTTAGATTACTTAAGTAATGGTGAGGTTAGCCTTATAAAACTCTGTATGACAGCAGGTAATTAGCTGGTAGCTAAACTAAAATTATTTAATTTGGAGTAAATTAGGTAGCGTTTAGTTGTGGTGTATATAAAAAATCTTGTTTTTTTGGAAAAGTCGACCAGGGGATGTACACTTCCAATATAGTGAGGATGAAATAATACTTAACTGTGAATAAATAAAGGACATTCCAGAGGGTTCATAGCCCCTCTTGTTGTTTCCAGGACCACCAAGTTTAGGACGATAGAGGGGTTTATGCTGACTTATCCTTGGATGCAGCATGAGTGAAGGAAAGAGTCAATATTTAGGAACCATATGGGTAACCATGAATTGATTGTCCTTCTATTGCGTGAGGTCATGTTTCCAAACAACCATGCTTGGGAATGGTCCAAAGTATGGTAGTGAAAACGATTGATGGCTTCTTGGAGGGTAGGCGTTGCTACTGTAAATGACTCCAGCACTATGGTTTGGATTGTTTATAGTATTATTACTACTATTAACGCCCGTAGGGATGGATGAATAGGTGACTCCATGTTGAGAGCGAACATGTTACTAGCCAAACTATTTGATTGTCCATTGTCACGCCGGAATAGGCGCATGGTCTCTTTCCAGATAGCTACCAATGTTGACCATTGGTCTAGGCGGTGTACTAGGCTTCCATATTGGCCACATATTGTGCATGAAGAGTAGCAGTATTTACTGTTCTGCTGTGCGGTATACTCTTCTCATGCATCTCCACACATGTGCTCTTATCCTGGGTTGAAGTAGTGAGTGATATGTGTATCTCCAGACTCTTCTTTGGGTCTCCAGGTTGTATGGTATATCCATATGATCTAGATCATCAATCCTGGCTATGGTACTCAGATTTCTGCATATTATGTTATCTGTGATTATTTGGCCATTATTTTCTGTCTGTGAGCTAGCCTTGGGCGTCCTCTGTGACTGGTCTGGCCGCATATGTGGATCTTCCACTCTGCTCTTCTCATGGCTAGAATTATTCGTTTAAAGTGTACAGGAGTTCCATGTGGTTCTGAAGCTGTTGGGTGAGACGCTAGATACTTAATCAGTTTGTTTAGATGACCAGGGCTTTCTTGATAAGGGTGCTCATGCAAAATTAGATTTTGCTGCTCTAACCCAATGTATATCTGGAAGGTCTGGACTAGTTCCTGAGATATACAGGATCCTTGTATATGAGTCGCTTGGAATACATAATTAGTTAGCCCCATACTTCCACTCCTCCTAGGGCCAGATAACGTTTCAAGGTGCACAGGGGCTTTATGGTTGGACAAAAACCATCCCTGTATTAAGGCGTATATTGTATTAAAAGAGGACGGTGAGAAAGCAATAGCATGGGCCGTAAAACCATGTGATTGATAATATCATGTAGTTGGCTATCATAACCCTTCCTGTTAAACCTGTTTGATGTCCATGCAAGGAGGCAATGCGTTTTGTTATTTTATCTAGAAGTTGTCTTCATCATTGTGTTGGCTTAACCTCCTGCCTCTAACCATATCCCTAAGTGACGGACAGGTCCAGCTGCAGGCTTGGTAGTGAATAAAAGTTCCAGTTGAGTAATTGCTGATTTTTGCCTCTTATGTCTGGTGAGGAGTCTTGATGTTGTTATGGTCTGTTGACCCAGGGTAGATGGCGTCCAATGGGTCTAATATTTTCCCAGGAGTATAATTTCCGTTTTTTTAGTAGTAAGTTATGCGTTGCTTATAGCTAAGTATTCTTGTATTATTTTCTCAATTCTGCTGGCATCCTGGCTGTTGGATATACTCACCGCGCATTCATCAGCGAAAGCCATTATTTTGGCTGGTGGTTGGCCATAGAAATTGATTTTAATGAGAAGGGCGTTTGTATTCCTGATTAGGGGATCAAGACTAAAATTGTATAGTAGAAGACTTAGAGGGTCCCCCTTGTTTGAGTACTCTTTTTGAATAACTAAGTTAGTTAAAAAACCTGCTCCGCGCACAGACATAGTGGATGATTATGTGAATAACATCACCCAGTTTATGGACTTTTTTGGATTTTTGGATTTTTGAAGGCATACCCTGAGATAGGTCCGGTTCACCCTGTCGTATGCCTTCTATTGATCCAAAAATACAAGCTCTTCAGATGCTTTAGATAGGCAGGCATTTGCAACTGTGTGAGTATTTTCCCATATGGATCTTCTTGGGACAAATTCATATTGTAATGGGGATATCATATCAGTTGCATTTTTCCTATTTGTTTAGCCATAATTTTTGTGAATATTTTTAGTATCAGTATTGGTTGGAGAGATTGGGCGCCAATTTCATAGATTTAATCTATCTCCTTTTTTGAATAAAGTGATAGTGTATGCTTCTTTGCCTCCAGGTAGAAGGCATGTTTCCATAATGCACTTGTTCATGGAAGCTAAAAGAATATTAGAAATTTTAGTAATTTTTTATTTAAGATTCATAGGGAATCCCATCAGATCCAGGGCATTTCCCTCATGGTGCACCACGCACTGCTTCCCATACTTCCTCATGCAATATTAAGTTAATTGAATTGTTTTTGAGCCATGGTGTCAATATGTGCATTTGAAAGGAATTTTTCAATTTTTGCTGGTCTGGCCAGTTCAGATTTATATAAATTTGTATAAAACATGTGTACTTCAGTCACAACTTCTTTGGGTGTTTCTGCTGTGGAATTATCCAGTTGTCAGACCTGTGTGCAGGCTAGCATGTTTTTTTTGGGCGTGAAATTGACAGAAAAAATACCTTAAACAAGTTTCTCCATCTTTTAGGGTTTTTGCTCTATAATAAACCCTAATTAGTGTTGGTGTTCATGTATCAGGGTGTTTAACCATGAAAAAACCTCTTCCCAGTTTTTGTCTTCATCCAGAGCTGTATCATGTGCGTGGAATATTGTTTTCCTGATGATTAATTTCTGCAAGGTGTGTTTGATGATGGTGTCAGACATTTGCCCTCCAAGCTACAAAATAAGAATGTTGTGGGTCAAAATCGTCCCAAAAGGGAAAATGTCGGAAATTTACAAGTCAAGATAATGACATAATTGATTTAAATAGTAATAGCAGATTAATTGGCCAAACGACCCTGTCTGATTCTTGGTGGAACGCTGCAAATCAGGGTAACAATGTTACAAATACTTAACGGGAAATTAGTATGAAGTTGGGCAGTCAAATTTCCCCAACCATGCAATGGAACATGGAGAGTCTATCAGCGGTTTCTCACCCTGCCACGTCAAATTCCCTTCAAACACCTAAATGGGGACTACCCCCTTTTATAGGCGTGGTGGAGGTCCCCCAAGGTGAAATAATTTTAGCTAACAGGGATTGGCTGAAATTT
This sequence comes from Massospora cicadina, assembly GCA_022478985.1. Taxonomy (NCBI): domain Eukaryota; kingdom Fungi; phylum Entomophthoromycota; class Entomophthoromycetes; order Entomophthorales; family Entomophthoraceae; genus Massospora; species Massospora cicadina. Next base: position 102,174 of record JAKSZP010013345.1, on the reverse strand, counting down.
ATTAAGTTGTTACCCCACAGGTATATATTATTAAAATTATCTCCCCATCCGCCATTCAGCCAAAGTGAAGCGAGTTTTCTGAGCTTTGATAGTCTGAATTTGTATATTTCCTTATTCGGACTATAACAAGCCATTCTGAATCCATTAGTAAATTTACCTTAACCCTCAGTAAAGTTTAAATACTTTATGGTCTGATATCCTGAGGGGTTTTTATCCCCCGAGGGACCAGATAAAGCTATAAAAACTTCAACTTTCTAATTTTATAGCTTAATCATTTTATTATCTTTAGTGGTAAAAATCCCCCCATTTGTTGAAGTTTAGGTCAAAGTAGCACCAGAAAGCCCAGATAATCCTAATATCCAACAAGTGGTGCTCACTACAGGGGAGCATGTATACCACCTAAATCCTGTTTCATGACAACTAACTAAGAACTAATGGTAGCTGCATTGAAGCAACAACTAACCAAGCTTTGTCTCGCCTCAAAAGGCTTTAGTGGCACTCATTACAAGGCCCTTGGTGGGCCTCCCCTGGTATTCATAAACCCCCTTTTAGGAATAAGTTTACCCCAGGTGAGAAAAGTGTTTCTTCTTTTCTCTTTAAGTATGAAATTTCTATGGAAGGGGCAACATCACCTTAAAATTAAGTGCCTCCTTCACTGCTTGAGTCATGGCACTCAAGAGATAATGGTTCCGCACATGGCCACCATCAGCACATTGGAGGAGGTGAATCAAGCACTAACTTAGAATTCGGCTCCCTATAAAGCTTGAACAGGCAAAAAGGCCTTTATGTTCCTTAGTCTGTTACTGGGTGAATCAATCGCCTCTTTTGCTGAACGCTTTTACATAAAACTCACTCTTAGCTTGCCAAAATGCTACCCCTTTAAGATGCTATTGCGGCTATACTGGCTGGCTTGGCGTCTCATCCCTCCTTGGCAATGCATCTCTCTTCTGTAAAGCGTTCACTAAAAAATGTACGAGATATCAAGGAAGCTTTATTAGAGGTGGCTTATCTTTATAAACTTTCCCCTATGCAAGGGTCTCTGAGCCAAGCTGCAACGCCAACTATTTTAGCCTCTACTACGGCTGATTCTCTCTGGAAACCTGCACCTATGGAGTTGCCATTAAACAAAGCTTCCTCTTCTCATAATGATAATAAGATGGTAATGGCTGTGATGGGGCAATGCTCCCCTTCATCTTTTTTTTAGTACTAGATGGTCCCAACCCAAGGGGGGATTCATCGATGTTTATTGAATTACGCCTAGGCTCCTAAGAGCCTGAGGCGAGGGAAGGGGAGGGAGGAGGCATCGAGAAAGGGAGGGGGTTTGCGCGCCAGAGCCGTGCTGCAGTGACAACTGAGCGGGGGAGGGTTGGCGACATAGTGCAGACCTTCAGGGCCATCTCAAAGTGTACCTGAAAGTGGGTGATCATGTGTGGAAGGGTCCACACCTGCTGGTCAAAGGCAGCACGAAGGAAGGTGTTATGGATGGTCCAGATGGCTGTGGCATAGGCGAGGACACGGAGGGGTCGGTGGCAACCAGGTAATGTCTGCTCAAACATGAGGTCTTGAACAGGGTGTCCATACCAGGGCTGAGCATGGAGGAGCGCGCGGGCCTTTGGCCAAAATGCGGCGACACCTGGACAGGTGAAAAAACGATGGAGGTGGGAGTCAATAGGCTCCACACAGCGGGGGCAGCTTTGGTGCTGGAAGGTAGGGCCAGTCCGGTCCCCTGTCCTGTATGAACAGTGGAGCACCCTCCATAAGGTGTTGGACACCTTTGCTGACAGGATGGGGTGATAGACGTCCTTCCACAATTCCTTAAGGTCAAATCTCACGGAGGGAGGGAGGAGCTCAAGGAGTCTTGGGCGGATGGGAGGACGATCTTGGGGTTGAGGCGAGTTGTGACAACTTGTCCATTGTGCACAATTGCATGGCGACGTGGGCTGAGGCCAGGGCCTTCCCTTCTGTATGGGAAGGCATGGTGGATCCGCGCGCCTACTCGTTTCAGGGCAAGGAGAGCCTGGTTCCAGTAGGGGGATGAGGATGGTTTTAGGCGATGGCCTGGGTGGTTTGTGAGCCACTCCCCTAATGAGGTCAGAGATGCTCTAGGAAGACCCAGAGCTGCTGACACTGACTGGCGGAGGGCGGGCGCCCATTGGGGCATGGGGGTCGCGTCCCAGCAGACAATCGGCCATAGGAACTTCAGGAAGATTGTGGTGGCGTGGGATCGCGTGTCCAGAAGCCCTAGGCCCCCTTCATTGCAGGGTCGGGCAATGGTTGAGAGGGCCATTGGTGGATGGTTTGAGCCCCAGATCCAACAGCGGAGTAGTACATTGAGCCGCGTATAAAAGGCATCTGTGAATGGGCAGACGTGCGCTAGGAACCAGACTTTGGAGAGAAGGAACACATTGGCCATCAGAGCTCGACCCTGGGGGTGATGTGCCACCGGTTCCAGCTGGCAATCCTGGAGTTAACTGCTGCAAGGAGCAAATCCTCATTGTCTTTTAGAGCAACTCCTTGTTGGTTGGTGAGAACGCCCAGGTGACGGAAGGTACTGCGCTCAGGTTCAATACCAAATGGTGGGGGGAAGGTGGGGGAGCCGACCTGCACAACTGTTGTCTTGGAGGTGTTGACCATGGTGTTGGACGCCTTGGTGTACCTCTCAATGGTCACAGCAGCGAGGGCAACATCCCCAGGGCAGCCAAATGCAATGGCAGTGTCATCTTCAAATGCCATGGTGCGTGTGGGGGCTTTACCTGGGACCAGAATCCCTGTTAGCTTGTCCTGTAAGGAGGCCAAGAGGGGGTCAAGGGTGATGTTAAAAAGGATAGGGCTCAGGGGGTCCCCTTGCCGGAGACCTTGTCCAACTGGTACTGCCACTGTAAAACCCATTGGCGCCAGGACTCTGGTGTGGAGCTGGTCACAGAGCGCTGATATCCAGCGCCTAGCTGCGGGTGGGAGATGGAAGCGGGCAGGGAAGCATCAATATACTTCCAGGCTACCCGATCATATGCTTTCTCCATATCCAGGAGTGCCACAAAGCCATTCACCTTACGAGAGTTAGCAGTCAAAGTCACGTGAAGGTCATTATAGTTGTCCCATAACGACCTCCCCGGAATAAAACCGTACTGGGATGGGGAGAGGCGAGGTGACACCCATTTGGTGATGCGGTTGGCCAGAAGCTTCGTGAAGAGCTTGTGGTCTGTGTTGATCAACGCTATGAGGCGCCGGTTCGCCAGGTTCTCACGGTCTGACTTCTTGTGAATGAGGGTCGTGATTGAGCCTCTGGAGTCGGGGAGGACCTCGCCATTCACCAAGAGTGCAGCGAAGAGGTCGCGGAGGGTTCTGGCTATCACTGCAGGTTCCAGAAGGTACACCTCAAAGGGTATTCCGTCTGGGCCTGGGGCTTTAAGCCGTGGGGATTTCAGAAGGGTTTCCATCACCTCCTGGATGGAAATAGGCGCCAGTAGAGCCTCATCAGCCCGTGGGTCAATGGGCGGCTCTGGAGCCCGCCACAGGAAGTCTTGGATGTCCGATGGGTCCACCTGGGTGGCATGGAAGAGGCTGGAGTAGAAGCGGTGTAGTTCCTGCGTGATTTCCTCCTTGTCTGAAGTGGTTGTAGTGCCAATCTTCAGTGCAGTAATATCCTGCGCTGTTGACCGGGCTTTCTGTTTCTGAAAGAAGAAGCGGGTGGGGCGTTCCCATTGGGCATAGTAACGAGATGTTGTAAAGTTTGCTGCTCGTTCTTCCTGCAGTGTGAGCTCCAAGCGGAGTGCTTCCTGCGCCGCTTCCCAGTCTTCCAACCATCTGGGAGAGGGCGAAGGCTGGCAGTTTCGCTCTAGATGTCTGATTCTGGCTTCCGCCCTTTTGACTCTGGCGCGAGCTGCAGTTATCTGGGCTTTGGCACAGTTGTAAGCAACGCGGGTGATGCCCTCCTTGGTCATCGCCCATTTAGCCTTGTGGTCAAGCAGGTGGGGTGGGGGGAGGTGAGAGTCTCCCGGATGGTCATAGACAGCTTCTCCTTAGTGAAGGGGTTGTTGAGAAGAGCTGGGGCAACCCTAGACCAGAACCTACGCGACGGTCTAAGTGTGGTGGTGAAGACAACGGTGAGTGACCTGTGATCACTCAGATGGTTGTCACGAGAGATGGGAGAGGAGACGCGGCCAATTAGCAGGGGGCCAATCAGTGCCATATCTATGCGTGACGCTGAATGGAAAGCTCCTCCATCATACTGGATCCTAGTCATGCAACCTAGGCCAGATGCGGAGGGTGGAAGCGCATCTATAAAGCCACTCAGGCGAAGGAAATCTTGGAGGCGACTTGATCGAGGGCGTTTCTTTGCTGCAGGGGGTAAGAGTCACGGACGCGACTTATGTTTGTGTTGAAATCTCCTAAGTGGACTGTATTCCGTGGGAGATTGAGTTGGAGGAGCTCTTCCAAGAGCCGATTTTGCTCCTGACCTGCATTAGGCAGGTAGATGCTTGCAGCGAAGAAGGAGAAGTCAGGAGTGGTGAGTTTGGCCAGTATGAGGCGGCCACCTAGATATTGTGAAAAAGAATGGGTTTTAACCCTGGGATTCAAAACAATAAGGGCGGCATGGTTTGTCCAGAAGGAGTTGCCTCCAAGCTGTTCATTCCATGCAGATTGTTCGTGGGGGAGGATATGGGGCTCCTGGACAGCAGCGATGTCAATTTGTGCTGACCTGAAGTTTCGGAGGAGGCGGGCTCTCCGCTTAAAGTCCAGCAACCCATTTGCGTTGATGGATCGCAGGGCCAGGGTGCTGCCATGGGGACTCATAGCTGTTCCCCTCCATGTCCTGGGGGTTGCCAGCGCTTAAACCTGCTGCTGTGAGGCGGCTAGTTTTGAGTCCTTTAGCTTGACTACTAGCTGCAATCCGTGAGGAGCGTCGAGGGTTCTGAGGGGAAGGAGAGGGTGGGGGGGGCGGAGGACCCAGTAAGCCAGCCTAGGATGCTGCCCCCTCTCCATTGCAGGGGAAGGACCTGAGGGTGCTCAAAGGTGACCTCCGCGGTGTCCCCATTTGATGAGTCTGAGTCCATATTCACTTCCTCCAACACTGCAAAGGATCCGCGTGAAATGGACTGTGGGGTTGGGGTAGGACTCTTTGAGGTGGCACTTCTACTGCAGGCCGCGAGTTGCCAGTCCATGCTGGTGGGCATAGCTCCATTGGGAGCTGAGGGTTGATGCGATAAATTGCTGGTGGAGGTTGGTGGGGGTGCCGCGGAGCCCTGAGTGGGGGTGGCTGACGAGGGGCACCCTGTGGGAGATGCCTTGCGCTTGGTGAGAGAGGGAGTTGACTCTGGGAGATTGGAGGGGGTGCCCATTGGAAGGGGGCATGAGCGCGAAGGTATCCCATACCAATAGTGGGGTTAGCTGTTTCAACTGCTAGGCGTAAGGCCTCAGGGGACAGGTCTTGAGCGGGAACCCATTGTGTGGGTTGTGGAATTGCTGCTGCAGCCACGTGGGATCGTTTTTGGCCTGGTTTAGGCCCCTGGGTGGTGGCTAAGAGGGCTTGTTTTGAGCTGTGCAGCCACTATACAAGTGTCCAAGGGCGTTACACCATGAACACCGGGGCGCGCCTGATCAGGGTCGACAAAGAAGATCTCAGGGCATGCCCCAACTACCGCCACACGAGGAATAACCTCAATGTTGCGGGATACAGCGGGGGAGGGGATGAACGACGCCCTAGCAGTGCGAGCTCTTTGAGTGGGAGCGTAGTAAGAGGGGACGCTAAAGTCCACTCAAAGAACAGACCCAAACTCCATTAAACCACGATGGAGTGCCAGTTTAAGAGACCCAGGATCAACAGTCGTTGGTAGTTTGGAAAAAGTAACCCATGAAATTTTCTCCAGTTGAGAGCGTGTGCGGGAGATGCGAAGAAATCCGCGTGGAATAATGACCTGGAGGGTGGCAGCATGGTCAGCAAGGGCAGCTTCAGTGAAGCCCACATCGATGTAGTGGCCCTCCACTGATTCATGGATGGTGGTGTTAATAGGGAATGTCTCCGCAATCGCTGCAAAGTATGAGAAGTAATCCTCTGTATAGAATTCAACAGGGTTATGCCCATAATAAAGGCGAATTGCGTGGGAGAGGGTTGAGCGAGGTAGAGCTTTTTGCGCTCTAGTTACGGCCCATTTCTTCTTAACATCAGCAATTAACGCCACTTCACGGGGATCAGCTTTGGGTAGCGTTGATGCCAGAGGTTTTTGCCACGCCCCAGTGGCTCCTTTGGTACGTTTGTGTTTGCTTTGGGCTGCAATTGCAGGTTGAGTGTGAGCTGGTGGTTTGGACAAGTTTGCGGAGTTCCCTTGTTTCTGGAATGTTACAACAGTTGCTGGCGTCATATTAAATTGAGGGGCGGTTTGTTGGGCCTCGCTAAATTGGGGAGGCCCATCCAGATTGGAATTAACTCCAGCCAGTTGGGAGGAGGGAGATGTTTCATCACCATCCCAATCTAATTGGGTAAATTCAGCCCGAGTATTTGCTGTGATTTCGTGGGCAAAACTCACTGGCTGATTGGTGAATTGGTCGTTTTCAGCATATTGAGATAAAGTGCCGACTTGAGAAGTGCCGATTATGGGGTTTAAATGGGACGGGTGAGATTGGAACTGGTGTGAAGTTCCAAAATCTGAACCATTTAAATCCCCATTGGGAATAGTAGATTGTCCCAATTTGGTGCTTAGTGAACCAGAATGTGCGGCTAATCCAACCTTACATCCGAGGGTTTGGGGGCCAGGTAATTGTTGGGCCTCGCTAAATTGGGGAGTCCCATCCAGATTGGAATTAACTTCAGCTAATTGGGAGGAGGGCGATGTTTCATCACCATCCCAATCTATTTGGTTAAATTCAGCCCAAGTATTTGCTGTGATTTCGTGGGCGAAACTCATTGGCTGATTGGTAATTGGTCGTTTTCAGCATATTGAGATAAAGTGCCGACTTGAGAAGTGCCAATTATGGGGCTTAAATGGGACGGGTGAGATTGGAACTGGTGTGAAGTTCCAAAATCTGAACCATTTGAATCCTCATTGGGAAGAATAGATTGTCCCAATTTGGTGCTTAGTGAACCAGAATGTGCGGCTAATCCAACCTTACATCTGAGGATTTGGGGGCCAGGTAGCTGGGTATCGCCCCTCATGGAGGGAGCCAGAAACACGGCATCAGAAATAATAGATGGGGCTGAATTAGCTGACACAATGGGGGAGGTGAATGTCTGGATGGGCTGAGTTGCATTCAACTGAGCAGACGCCATTAAAACAGCGTGGGTGATGGCCTCCTTGGTTGGAGGGGGCCCAGCGGGTTGGTGAGAGGCAGCGCACACAGAGCTGTTAGGCGTGCAGGTTGCAGAAGTGCGATCAGGTGAACTGGTGCTAGTTGGAGCAGCTCCAGGTTGGGGGGTGGTGCCTGCTTTCATGGCTGCTGCTTGAGAGCGGGTGATTCTGGTTGACCCTGAGGTGGGTAACCGAGGGTTGCTTCGTTTGGGGTGGTGCTGGCTCGTTTGGCATAGCCTGCGGGTTCTTTTGCGGGGTTTCCCGCCATATTTGCTAAAAGTTTTCGTAAATCTCTTTAGTGGAGCTAAATTTCAGGCTGAATTGATTTTCGAAAAGTGATGCTTAGCAGAAAGAGAATTGTGCTCCCCTTCATCTTCAGCTTCAGAAACCCAGTTGGTGAAAGCAGTCGTTCCTTTGCCTTTCCCATTTTTTTCTCCAGGGCAACCTTCTCAAGTGGCTCAAAAGCCTTCTCCTAAGTCTAATACCCTTTCTTGAGTGCCAATCACCCCCATTAACAATGGGTTAAATGACCAAGACACAAACGCTAAACCTCCTGTTTTACAAAAACACACATCCACTGATTGACCTAAATCTGGTGTAGAAGAAGCATCCCCTTCCACGAAGCTATCTTTCTCAACCTCTCAGACAGCTAACTCAAGTTTGAAACCTGTCTCTATGAGGCAGCGCAAACCCCCTACTTTAAAGGTCAAAAATCGAGCTGTGCAAATTTCAACGCCTCTATCAAAAGCTAATAAGGTGGAGGAGTCACCAAAGGACTATTATGCCTTAAGGGAAGCCCTGAACCTACCTTACCCCCTGCGGCCTCCCTAACCTGCATTGATAATCCCTCTGATGACAAATCTGAAGGGGGTGGCGAAGGTAGAGGTCACTATGTCTTAGGAGCCCCATATGAAGTGGAGATACCTGACAGGTTGAACCCTGATAGAGTGGATTGGGCTCAAATCCCCCGCCAAACTTACTTCGCCAAGTGTTTAGGGGTTTTAAGAGGTCATTGTCGTTGCTAGTGATGCTGAACAGTTCATTGCCACCTTGATCCGCCAAGCCAGTGTGTTCATACCCTGCGGTTTACTTTAGAGAAATACTCTGAGACAGCCAAACGACTTTCTATACTCTCCAACTAGGAGGTTCTCGCTCTTTCCCCCAACTTGGGTGGAACTTTAACTAAAGTGGAAGTCTCAGTCAATGGAGTTTGGGTTAACACTATCCTTGACACTGGGTATCCAGTAAACGTTGTGTCATCAAAACTCATTAAAAAATTAAACTGGCCCCCAATATCAACTACACCCAAGAATTTGGGACTGCAGGTCCCAACAACACCTGCACCATTAGAGCGTACTCTTCCCTTCCCATACGTTTTGGAAGCTCATCTTGTCTGCTCCCGCGGTGGCCCTAACTAGCAATACTATGATCTACTTAAGATACCCAATTCATGCTCAAGTATGAAGGGCTTTTTAAACTTGAAGCAGGGTTTATCTCTCCCTGCTTAACTACGAGATTCCCCTGATTTTGACAAATGATGACTCTTATAAAAAGTAATATGTTTGCATAGTCAAATATCCCTCTTTTGCTTTATCCCTATATTATATCACTGCGAAACAACATACCAAACTGTTACCTCAATCAGTGGACGCCTTAATGGTATCCCTTTCTACGCTTCTAAAGAAGTGACTATCAAGGCTGGTTAACAAAGGGCAATTGACATGAAGATTACCGTTTAAATACCACACAATTGTCTTCTGCACCTAATTAGCATTGATGTAATTAGTCATTTGGGGCCCAGAGTTTTGCCAGGCGTTCTAGACCCTGATTATCAACGACACATTAATTTTCTGTTAGGAAATCTCACCAAGAAGGATATGGCTGTAAAAAAGCATCAGGAGATCGGAAGAGGCATGCTGATTCCACTTGAGAAAATAAAGCAAGTTCACTGTATTGGATCTAGGATGGATATGGGTTTAGCCGCTGGCCATTCCATATGTACCCTATCTTCAGTTCATATTTCTGATGATTTAACCCCAGATGAGCTGTAGAAAGTCTACACCCTGCTTGAGGCATACAGCGGCATTTTCTCTAACTTTGACACTGATTATGGGCACGTGAAGGGTTGGACTCATACCATTGACGTTGGTGATGCTCAGCCTATTCGCTCCAAACCCTACCACAAATCAAAAGTTGAAGAGCAACAGATTCGGATGGAGCTCAAACAGTTGTTAGAAGCTGGGTAGTTGGTGCTTTCCTAAAGCCCTTGGTCATCCCCGCTCCTATTAATTAAGAAGAAAAATGAATTTCATTGGGTAGTTATGGACTACTGTAAGGAGAGTGTCTATAACTCTCCTGTTTTCAGCGTGGAAGCGCACAGTGCACATGCCAATGCCAGGAAACTAGTTGATAGTACAAAAGTTACTAAAGCCCAATGGAGGTTGCTTGAGCTCAAGTAACTTAGGAAGGAAAGGGTTATCCCTAAGAGGATTAACCAAACAAGAGCGTCGAGGTGCATGGAGGGGTAAGGTTTAGGCGTTCTAGGTTGGTTGGAACCTGGGAAGCCCAACGGTGCACTGGTGGATAAGACTACAGTAGTACGAATTATATGGTTAATGATTCATGAGACTTCCTCAAAGAGGTCCGTGCACAGGAATATCCAGGATAACATAATGGAAACTGTGTACAAAAAATGGGATTTTATTTTTGGAAAGTTGACCAACAAGGAATGTTGTCCCTGAAAACCGAATTTAAACCTCATCGGGGTAATTCTGGGTCTGCCAAAACACCCCCAAGCACTGATTCACCACTAGGCAAACACTTCCTCTTTGAATTAGTTGAATACGCTGAAACTGACTTCACTTTTGCAATCAATTGATGTTGGACCCTACCCAAATGCATAATGTCATGAATGGAACGGGTTTTGAACCCCAATTCCTCAATTAACCAAATCAAACTGTCATCATTAATTGAATATCTCGTCCTTTTTAACGCCAGAGCTGATGAAAGGGGCTGGGCGTTTTGCACCTCCTTAGTACCAACCTGGGAAAATTTGGCTTGCACCCAGCGTTGGTCTAGAGTGTGCTTGAGGTCAGGGAGGGCCTGAAAATTTACCTTCTGGGCCTCCTGCAGCCCAGCTTTATCCTTGGGGTTGATGCCTACTATCAAGTCATTCAACCATGACATTACCCTCTCCTTTTTCTTGGGCTCCACCCTCCTCCAGGGTCGTTCGCTAAGGAGAAGTTTTTATGTGCTGTAGACAACTTCATAGCAGCAAAGGCTGGCTTGGACTTTAATCCTGCAGCCTCAGGAAAACGTTTATGTAATGCTTCAATCAGGTCTTGGGCATGTACACAGTCACGTTCTGGCACCCAACTGTTCTCTGCCACATCAAACCCCTTCCAGGATACCAGGTATACAAGCCTTCTTTTAACAATATGGGAGGCTACTATTTCCTCCACTTCCCACTCTGGCGCCCCATCCACCAAATAAGCCTCAGGAGTCTCTGGTGGGGGGCCTCAAACAGCATCAATTTGCTCTCATGAAAGACGGAGAAGATCCAAAATGAAGAGGGAATATCTAACTGGTATGAGGCATGGCCCACCTTTTTAACTACACGGTAAGGGCCAATCCTCTTTGGTCCCAGCTTTTTGCATGGCTGCTTGATAGGGATATTACAAACATTAAGCATCACGAGATCTCTTTCCTTGTATGATGGACCACTTGGCGCTTGCCATCAGCGTTCTCCTTATACACTTGCATTGCCGCCTCAAAACTTGTGGAAACCCCCTGGCGGACCTTCTTGATAGTCTGGCAAAGTCCACCACCACATCAACTTTAGATACACAGCTGGACTCCATATTAAAGGCGGGGTTAAAACCATGGTTGGAAAAAGGGGGGAACAACTGATTGAAGAGTGCAAAGTGTTGTTGTAGCTAAATTGGGCCATAGGAAAGTGAGTGTCAGACATTCTCCTTTTCAATGTAAGAAAAAGAATGTTGGAGGTCTTAGTGCTCCCAAATCTGCTACTATGATTGGCCCATCACCTGCCCAATCTTCTAATAATATTGTAGATATCAACAATATGAGTACCCACAGCGAAAAGACCTTAGTGGATTCTTGGTGGAATCCTAACAACCGTAATAATACAATTTATCACAAAAATCAGCTTAAAAAGGTACTAATTAATAATAGGATTACTCTGACTCCTTTGCAAATTTGAGGAGTATAATATTGCACGGATTGGAACCTTTGCAAGGCAAGAAGATTTTACCCATCAATGATTGGGTGCAAGTTAACTAATTAATATCATCTGAGTCTAACCACCGCCGAGGTGAAAAGATTTTACTCAAGGATGATAGGGTAAACATTAGCCAATCATTACCATCCGAGTCCAACCACTGCCAAATTACCCAATCATTACCATCTGAGTCTGACCACTGCCAAATTACCCAATCATTACCATCCAAGTCTGACCACTGCCAAGGTGAAAAGATTTTAATCGCTGGTGATTGGATACAATTTATCAAATTGTTACCGCATGGGTCAGTTCTGCCTCCAAAAATTTTTTATCTTTGATCTGATAGGCCAAAAGCCTATATTTCTTAATTAAGATAACTGAGCTTTGCATTTTTTTGCCTCAAATACCCCTGGTCTCAAAATTTGGACTAGTTTAAATAGGAAAAGCTAGTATTGACAAAGGGACCTTTCCTGTTTTTACCCTGCCTGAATAATGAAAAAACCATATAAAACTTTAACAAACGTTATTTATACTTTTAGTATAAAGTAAAATATTTCACTTTAATAAATTATTTGTGGCATCCATTGGCGGATCCCACAGTGAGAAACCCAATCCAAATGATCCAGTGCAGTGTAACACTGCAGAAACTTTTCCAAACACTGGTTCACTTGTTCAGTCTGCCCATCTGATTGGGGCGATAGGAAGTTGAAAGGCATGTGCGAATCTGAAGAGTCTTACACAACTCTTCCTAAAAGATGGAGGTAAACTGGGGTCCCCAGTCACTGATAATCTCTTGAGGAACCCCATGGAGCGCAAACGCATGAGTGACGAAAAGCCTAGCCATCTCAGCCACGGTTATTGTTGTTCTGAAAGGAATAAAGCGGGCGAACTTTGTAAATCAGTCCACCACCACCATGATGGCATCATAACCATCAGAGGCAGGTAGCTCCACAATGAAATCCACCAATAAGGAAGTCCAGGGCCCTTCAGTCTTTTGGACTGGTACCAACAAACCTGCTAAAGGTTGACGATTTGGTTTTATTTGATTGCAAATCAGGCACTATTTACAATACCATCCCACCTGAGAAGGCAAGCCCTTCCAATTGTAGGTGCGTTGTATCAACTCTAAGATTTTGCTTTCCAAGGATAACCAATGGTGATTCCATAATGATGGTCCTGGATGATTTCCAGGCGCAGTGGTCCAGCAGGAACCCATAGGCGCTCCTGAAACCACAACATCTCATCCTTTATGTGATAACCCCTGGATAAGTCCTCCTGATTCAAAGCTCTCTTAGCAAGTACCATAGTATATTTGGCTGATAGCAGCTGAGAAAGGACTACCTTTCTGAACATGCAGTATTTCTCTGCAATTTCCAGAGATGCAAGCGCTGGCGTGCAGCTGTGGGAGCGGGAAGTTGAGATAAAATCTTACCCAGCAGAATCTTCAACTGGGTATTATGTATCTCTACCTCCTTTGGATCAGGAGCTAAAGTAGAGTTGCGGCTTAAAGCATCTGCCAAACAATTATCATCGCCCTTGGTGAACTTGTAATAAAAGGCAAATTAGGAAAGGGTCTCATGCCAATGGGTCTGACGTGGAGTTAGGACATGAGATGCGCGGTAGTACAGCAAGGCCTGGTGGTCTGTGCAAACACAAAAAGTTTGGGAGGAGCCATGCAAGTGGTAATGCCAATAAGTCAGCGCCACCACCACTGCTAGTAACTCTTTGTCATAAAACGGCGTAATTCAACTCAGCAAAGACACTTTCTTAGAAAAATATCCCATCGGATGCTCTATCCCATCTTTGCCTACTTGTAACAAGGCAGCCGCTATGGCAAAGTTGGAGGCATCAGTAGACATAATGAACTCTTTATTGGGGTTGACCTGGCGAAGGACTGAAGTGGACAACAGGGTGCACTTCACTGCTTGGAAAGCATTCTCCAAAATGGGGGACCACTGAAGCACCTTTGCACCGCTAGCCTTATATAAGGGTGCTGCCACCTCAGAAAGATTGGACGTGAACTCCTTGAGGAACATAAACGTCCCCAAAAAGCTCCTCAATTCCTTGACTGAAGTAAAGGTGTGCCACTCACGAATAGCCTTCTCCTTGTCAGGAGTTATCATGTGTCCTTGGTCAAACACGACGTTGCCCAGAAAAGTGACCTGGGACTTGAAGAATTCACACTTGCTGATCTTTAGCATAAGGCGGACTGCCCTTAACCTTTCAACCACTTACCAAAGGTGTACTGTATGGGACTCATGATCAGGGGAAAACACCAGTATATCGACCATGAAGCACCGCGCATATCCCTAACAAGTCCCTCAACGCTGCATCAATGCAGCGTTGGAAAGATAGCAGGGTCATTCTTAAGCCCAAAGGGCATGACCCAAAACTGAAAATCCCTTTTATGGTACGGAATGCGGTTAACCACTCTTGTCCCTTTTTAATATGAATCTGATTTGAACGCATTGAGGCAATCTAACTTGGAAAAGACCTTAGCCTTCTCCACATAGCGCGCAATTTGAGAATCCAAAGTAATGAGATGTAGATCTGGTACAGTGATGTTGTTGAGGTTACCATAGTCTATTCATGGGCGTAGAGAACCATCAGCCTTCTCAACAAAGAGAAGGTGGGACATACAGGGGAGGTACGCTGAAAAATCGCGCCTTTGGCTAACTGCTCCTTCACCCATATATCTAACGTTCTTCCTCCCGGACAGTCAATGGGTAAATGGGAGAAGATATACGCACCAAATCCACAGTGAGCTTGAACTCACAGTTGTAATTGGAATGATAAGGTAATGTTCGGCTGATGCAGCATCAAAGGAAGATTCCAAACCCTCCAAACAAGAAGGTAGGGGAACCTCCACGGTGGGCTTCAGCATTGGGGCAAGGCTAAGGGTGTGAAGGTGGGGCCAGTGGGGCATTCGCTCTGGATGCCAGCCTCAGACAAAGGAACAACTAATATGTAACCATTCTTTAATGTGAGGGATAGGGTATTCTCTTTGAAGTTGGTTTTCATGTAAAACTTCCGCCACCACTCCACACCCAACTTGATAGGGTATATGAGGTTTTTGACAGCTTGGAAGTGATCTGACAAGTGGTACTTGCCAATCTGATAGTCCACTATCACAATGATCTTCAGAGTGGGAATACCTTGGAACGCCCCTCCCCTAACCATACCACCTGGCAAGTAACTCAGCTCAAGGTAGTTGGCTAGTCTTTGATCCATAAAGTTTTCAGAGGCACCAGTATCAACCATAATAGTGGTTTTCAATTTCCTTGAAGGGGAAAAATGGTACCTATCAGTAGAAAATACCCCAAATTGTCTTTATTTAGAGCAGAGAACGCCAGTACATCACCTACAAACTCTTCATCTGGAATTAAAATGTCACCCTGATATGTTTTAGAATCAAATAATGGAGACTGATATTGGGCCACTCTTACTACGGAGGCCGCATATCCCACCATATCTTCAGCAGGAGCATAAACATTTTTTTATTGTAGACGCAGTTCCTTTTCAAACTTCTTGAGTGCTGCGAATCATGGAAGAGGTCAAACGGGGATTTTCTGGGGTAATTTGATACACAGGAGTAGGTTCCATCTCTGAGCCAAAAGAGAGCAAATATGGTTCTGAGGTATATATGGTATTTCAGTTTAAAAACGCGTTTTTAGATGCAAATGACCCTATTTCTATGACAGCAACGGATTGGCCGACATTATCCAAGGCCAACACCCCCAGGCCCATCTGCGAATAATCCGCCAACACCATCTGAACATGTGCCAAAGTAAAACTGGTTTGTTTAAATATTTTTGTAAATTTCAGCAAAAAGTCAGGGAATCACAACTTCCAAACCATGAAGCATCTGTATCCACCAGGTACAAGCACAAAGGGAGGGTACTTATCAGTTAGAGGCAATTAAAATAACGCCTAGATGCTCCAACCTTTGGAAAAAACCAAAACAGCGGAGCGGCTGACCACAGTTAAAGCCCACAGCTGGCGCACACCATTTTTGCTTTGTGAAAGCCCCACATGGAAAAAGTTCATGCCCATAAAATTAGGTGGTTGGTCAACTAATGTAAGGAAAGTCTCTATAACTCTCCTGTTTCCAGAGTGGAAGTGCACGGTGCACAGGACCAACGCCAGGAAACTAGCAAATAGTAAAAAAGTTACTTAAGTCCTGCAGAGATTGCTTGAGCTCAAGTAACTTAGGAAGGAAAGGGTTATCCCTAAGAGGATTAACCAAACAAGAGCGTCGAGGTGCATGGAGGGGTAAGGTTTAGACGTTCTAGGTTGAAGGGAACCTGGGAAGCTCAACGGTGCACTGGTGGATAAGACTAAAGTAGTACAAATTATATGGTTAATGATTAATGAGACCTCCTCAAAGAGGTCTGTGCACAGGAATATCCAGGATAACATAATGAAAACTGTGTACTAAAAATGTTATTTTATTTTTGGAAAGTCGACCAACAAGGAATGTTGGTCACAAAAAACAAATTTAAACCTCATTGGGGTAATTCTGGGTCTGCCAATACAGTCCCAAGCACTGATTCACCACTAAGCAAACACTTCCATCTGGATTGGTTTAATACGCTGAAACTGACTTCACTTGGGCAATCAATTGAAGTTGAACCCTACCCAAACGCATAATGTCGTGAATGGAACGGGTTTCAAACCCCAATTCCTCAATCAACTGAATCAAACCATCATTGTTAATTGAATATCTCGTCCGTTTTAACGCCAGAGCTGATGCAAGGGGCTGAGCGTTTTGCACCTCACTAGTACCAACATGGGCATATTTGGCTTGTACCCAGCGTTGGTCTAGATTGTGCTTTAGGTCAGGGAAGGCCTGAAGTTTCACCTTCTGGGCCTCCTGCCGCCCAGCCTTATCCTTGGGGTTGGTGCTTACTATCAAGTCATTCAACCATGACAACCACCATAAGCTGAACAACCTCCCAAAGAAGGACAGCTATCTTATCCCCCAAATTGATGACGCTCTGGCCCAACTCTCTGGGTCTAAAATTTCTCTGCCATGGTCTTGGATAGCGAGTATTGGCAGATTTATCTTTTGCCACAAGATCAGGAGAAGTGTGCCCTTATCTGCAGCGAAGAGTTGTTCTAACCCACTAAGATACCTCAGGGTTGTGTAATGCGCCAGCTAATTTTCTCGAGCTATGGATCACATTCTCCAGGTCCTTAAGATGAGCCGTGTGATTGTCTAACTTGATGACATCACAGTCTTCTCTATAACATTCAACGAGCATCTCACTCACCTAAAGGAGGTGTTTTAACGCTTGTGGGCATCTAACATCAAACTAAAGCTCTCCAAGTGTACTTTCTTCCAGAAGAATCTTGATTATCTCAGGAACTCCATCTCTCAAGATGGGATATAACTTCTAAAGTAAGGTTAAAGCAATATCCAAGATGCCAACGCCTAAAATCTTCGTGACATACAAGCCTTTTTGGGCATGATGAGGTACTATCATCAATTAATCCCTAAATTCGCCCAACTCAGCGAGCCCCTTGTCCGTCTCCTGGCTAAGAACACCCCTTTCCATTGGGGTGCCAAACAAAAAGCCGCGTTTGAAAGCATGAAGGCGCTATTACAAAAAGGCCAATATTCCTCCACCCTGACTATGGAAAGCCCTTCATGTTGTTCACAGATGCCTCTAATTATGACCGATGGAGCTACCTTGGCTCATTTAGATAAAACAGGGATTGATCATTTCATTTCATATTTTATCAAAATGCTTTCAAAGGCTGGGCGCAATTACAGCGGCACTGAAAAGGAGAACCTGGCTGTCTTTCTCTTTGTTAACACTACCGCCCTTTTCTATATGGGACATCCTTAAAAGTGATTACCAACTACGCCTCATTAAAGTAAATACAAAATTTAAAATTCCTACTGGGCAGTTGGCTCGCTGGGCTCTTAAGCTCTAGCATTATGATATGATCAACAACATTGAGCAGGGACACTCCATATAAATGTTGATGGGTTAACGCGTCTGCCTGTCCTTCGCCTTGACAATAGTGAATCCAAGAGGTTGTATGACCTCCTAATGACTCCGGACGCATGGGCTGATGAAGATGAACTTATACATAAGATGTTAGAACGACATTCCCACAACACAAAAGTGGAGAATGGGAAGTTATATAAGAAAATAGGGGTGAATTGGTTGCCCTATCTCAGACCATCAAAGAGTGTACCCGTGATTTTGGAATCCCATACCATTCTAGGGCATAGTGGAGTACAAAAAACATATGTTTGGATTTAAGAACAATATTTTTGGGAAGGCATCATGGAGACAATAACTGAAGTCCTAGATGCATGTCTGACCTTCAAGAAGCAATCCAGCTATAAGCCTAAGTATCAGTATCAACCCATTACGCCTTGACAACCCTTTCACAACATAAGTCTAAATGTAATAGGCCATCTACCTCAGACCACTGGTGGAAATCGTTATATCTTAGTTGGTATCAATCGATTTACTAAAATGGGTCCAGGCTTTGGCTCTTCCTTCTCAAACTGCCAAAGCCACGGCCACGTTCCTTCATCAAAATATTTTATCACCATGGTTGTCCCCAGGTCCTGCTCTGTGACAATGAGAAAAATTTTACCTCCTGAGTGGTGAAGATCCTTGCCATCTCCATGGGCACGCAACAACTCTTTTCTGCCCCCTACAACCCTTGACAAATGGTACTGTGGAAAGAACCAATAGGACACTGGTTTTTAGCTTATGCAAAATGGCCACTTCCAACCCTCTTCACTGGGATCTTTACCTATCCAGTGCTCTCATGGTGTACCGCATCAACTATCGCCAGATTCTTAGAATGTATTTTTATGAGTATTGTATGGGTTAGAACCCAGGGTTCCAGCTTTACTAGCAAAAGATATCTTCATTGATAAGACTGATACTGAGCAATCTATGAAGAAGTTAGCCCCGCATCATCCAGTTGCAATCATAAGTGATGATCAACTTAGCGAAGACAGTCACAAAAGAGGGTCAAGCTGCTAATGAGCTCCGGGCCCCTCTTCCTTCTTCCAAGTATTTGACTTGATGCTTTACTATCACAATTGTATCACCCTAGAAAGGAGAATCTAGGTTCTATTTGTGAAGGCCCTTTCATAGTCACTGTATGCGAGTAGAGAAGTACAATATCAAATCCCTCGTTACTGGAGTTAATATCAACTGAGTTCATGGCTGATTCCTATGACCCTATTCTCCCCTCCAACATCCTTGAGGGGGTGATGTCAAACATTTGCCCTCCCAGCTACAAGATAAGAGTGTGGGCCAAAATCGTCCAAAAAGTGGAAATGTCAGACAGTTATAAGTCAGAGATCACAAATGATCAATTTAAATAGTAATAGCAATTTTATCAGCCAAATGACCCTGGCCAATCTCTGGTGGAACCCCACAAATTAGGGTAACATTGTTACAAATAATAAATGGGCAATTAGTATAAAGTTAGGCATTCAAATTTTCTTGACCACGCAAGGGAGCATGGAGAGTCTATCAGCGGTTTCTCACCCTGCCACGTCAAATTCCCTTTAAACACCTAAGTGGAGACCACCCCCTTTTATAGGCGTGGCGGAGGTCCCCCAAGGTGAAATAATTTTAGCTAACAGGGATTGGCTGAAATTTATTAAGTCATTACTCCACAGGTACATATTACCAAAAAATATCTTAACATCCGCCATTCAGCAAAAGTGAAGCAAGTTTTCAGAGCTTTAATAGGCTGAATTTGTATATTCCTTATTTGTACTATAACAAGCCATTCCAAATTCATCAGTGAAATTTCCCTTGACCTTCAAAACAGTTTAAGCACTTTATAGTCTGATATCTAGAGAGTTTGTTTTCTTATCCCCTGAGGGACTAAATAAAACTATAAAAACCTCAACTTTCTTATTTTATAGTTTAATTATTTTATTATCCTTAGTGGTAACAATCCCCCATTTGTTGGAGTTTAGGTTAAAATAGCACCAGTGAGCCCAAATAATCTTAAAATCTAACAGATGGATGATGCTGCCCTGTATCTTCATGATGATGTGTGTTTAATCTGTTGTTTTGTTGGTTTTTTAAAGTTTCCTCATGTGATTAGAGGTCTGTACAGAAAGTTGTTTGAAAATCCCATGTTGAGGAAATTTCCTCCACCCAGGATTAAAATTCTGAGTCAGCTAAATTTTCTGGGCAACTTTTCTTTCTCGTTGCAAACACTTTTGCAACCCATTCAATTCAAGACTAAATCTAGTTTGATAATCTCATAGAGGGGATTAGTCTGCGCCCATGTCTGGGAGCAGTTGGGCAAGCAAGGCAAGAGGAGCAGGCGGAAGGCCCGCGGCCTCTAACGTTCAAAAACGCCCCAGAGAATCCGGTGGAATAGAAAAAAATTTAAAAAAACCGGCGGTCACAATTTCCCCGGAGATACTCATGTGGCAAGCACGATGCAACCAGTACATCAACACGCCACATTCCCAGCCTTTTTCTGTCAGCGTAATTCGGAGTCCATGTGTATCTGGACATCCAAAAAATGGCCCTATGGGAAAAATTTTGTGATGATGTACACAAAATTTTCCTGACCGCGGTGTACGTTGCACCTCACTCCATGTCGCGCAGTTGGCTGGACCTAGGTTTCGAAAGCAAAATAGCAGCAGATGAGGCTGCAGCAGTGCGTGTAGTGGTCGACCTCCCCAAAGGGCAATGGGTTGTCAAAACTAAATGCACCAGATGGACAAAATCAAACCAAATTTTCCTCACGTTTGACTTTTTGCAATCTACGGTAAAATGTGACATTTTGGAGCAACACCTGAAAGATGGTCTTGCCATATACAGCGAAATACAATCTTTTGAAATGCAATGTTTCACGCTGATGCCACACCTGTGCACCAGCAAAGCCATCGCAGTTCTGACCCCAACTGAGGAGATCGTGAAGGACCTAACCCAGATCCCGCACTCCACCTTTATTGACATTGCAGGGCACACCACCCACCCATTCCGGGTAACCGTGGACAGCACGCCCCCCATTTGCACCCACTGTGACATGTTCAGCCATAAGGCACATGCGTGCCCCATCAAAGAGGGCGTTACATTCCAAGAGCACCCCTCGGCGGCCATGGCCAGCGGAGAGGCGCACTATGAACCAACCACAAGCACCAAGGAGGCTTTCCCATGGGGAGCACAAGGCTGCTACCTATTGGTAAAGCCCATCTCCCCGCAGGAGCGGAAGAAGGCCAAGCAGGCCTGTAGGACCACGGCCAAGGAAGTGGCTAAGGTCACCACCACCATCCCACACTCACAATGCCAGGAGGACATGGAGACCTTCATGGCAGAAGCAACTCGGGAATCCATCACCCAATCAGATTGGGAGGCCCATGCTGAATAGGCCACTCAATCCGAGGATCCGATGGGAGATTCAATCTCACCCAATCGCTGCACCCAAGCCCCAGTTGAAACTGACTTGGGACCTATCCCAACCAAAAAATTTTTTTGCCCCACTCGACGGTGCACCAAACTTATCTGCACCACAAAAAATTCATCTGATGTCGGGAAAACAAAGCAAAGGCCAAAGCCAATGCAACTCTTTCCGCAAAAATTAACAAAACCCCTGATAGCGTTGCTGCTAATACCCGCACTGCTGTGAAAGCCCGTGGGGACCTGGAAGAGGCTGGTGGGCCAGGGGGCCCACCCCTCGCACCTAAGGTGCGATGGGGGAAACCTTCACTCTAGGGATGCTGAATATTGCCGGACTCAAGGCCTCCCCACCCTGGGCTAGGAAACTGAGTTTTTTACAAAACAATTTACCCGTGGATATCCTGGCCATCCAGGAGTCCCACTGTCCACGAGGTTCCGAGGAAGATTGGAAAACAATGCTCCTACCATCCCTATCCTTTTGGTCAAAGCACTGTGGGGTGCTAATTTGGAAAAACAATTTTTTCAATTTTACATCTTCAGAAATATACCTAAATGACCGAGTGCTCGTTGTCACCTTCTCATGGGCCGATGTTGCACACACAATTGTCAACATTTACGCCTTAAATGGTGCACAAGAGCGTCAGGAATTTTTCTCGTTGGTCAAATCCCTCCCGTTACCCCCCGATTCTTTCCTAATTGGTGACATGAACTGTTGGCTAACCTCACCAACGGACCGGTGGCCACCCTCACCCCACACCCCACAGGGTCACGTAGAACTACGCGTTCTAAAAGCCACCCTTGGGTTAATAGATGCGCTGCCGCGACATGCCCCACTGCTCAAAAACATGATGCGTCCCCACATCCACAACAGCCAATTAAGGTCCATGACCCACATCAACCTTATTCTAGCACCGGCGAAATTCCAACCCCACATCTCCCACTTCAAAACAACGAAAATGGAATTCTCTGACCACTGACTAATCTTGATAACATACCACTTACCCATCACAGTTGCAAAGGCCCCACATTGGTGCAAAATCCGCTCCCCAGAGCTCGCGTCACCAGGATTTTCCATGTGGGTGGAAGAGGCAACTTTGGCAAAGTTATTTGTTGCACCATTTTGCACGGACCCCATTTCCACATGGGCAACTTTCAAAGAAGACACCATCCGCCACTATCGCCATCTCTCATCCAGATGCTCACGAGCCACATTGGTGGTTATACCGCATGCACTGGCGGAATTGGCCCACTTGGAGTCCAACATTCCAGCCTCAGGATATAGCCCTGCATGGGGCCAGAAGTGGGCGGAGGCAGCAGCCCACCTCAACGCACTTGAAAGGCAACACAAACACCAGGTTTGTGTCCAATACAGGGCCACACGCATCACTAAAGGTGACAAGTGCACCACATACTTCTTCAAAAAAATTTTTGTACCATGCCAGAGCGTGGCCTGCACACAGGTGCAAAGATTGGATAATTCTATTGTGGACACACTGGCTGAAGTGGCAATCAAAACGCAAAGATATTACTCTGAGTTATACCGAGCTGAACCAATTCAGCTGGCTGAAATGGTGGAATTTCTTACCAGAGCTCATATCTGCACCATTTTCCGATACCCAGAAATAATGAATTTAATTACTCTAAACGAATTATGGACTACCATTCGCGGTGCGCCAAACTGAAAATGCCCAGGCCCAGATGGCATTCCATATGAGTTCTACAAAAAATATTTTAGATATATATCACCATTGCTGCTAGCCTCACTCAACCAAAGCCTGTTGGAAACGCGCCTCCTACCAGGAGGACATGAGGCCTTTACAGTCACACTCTTCAAGATAGGGGATAGGCTAGACTTAGCCAACTGGCGCCCCACATCTCTAACAAACACAGACACCAAAATTTTAACAAAAATCATGGCTAACCGTTTAGGGACTGTAGCATCTGCCACCATCTCTCCAGAACAATTCGGTTTCATCCCCAGAAGGTCGATTTGGGATAACGTGCACTCTGTGGCTAATGTGTGTCAGTCCACAGCCTCTGGGGCACTTGTATTCTTGGACCAACAAAAGGCCTATGATAGAGTAAATTGGGGATACCTTAGGGCCTGCCTCCAACAATTCCGCCTACCTCCCCGCTTCTTAAACTGGGTGATGCTGCTCACAGAATCTGCGACAATGGCAGTGCGTGGCCCAGGCTTCCTAACGGAAGTAGTCCGCCCTCAAAGGGGCCTGCGACAAGGGGACCCCCTGAGCCCACTCTTATACAACTTCAGCCTTGACCCACTACTGCGAAATGTGAATGGCCAACTCACTGGGGTCCATGTGCCAGGCCAAACCCCAGTCAAGATGATGGCATTTGCAGATGATTGCGTGGTGGGGGTGTCTAATAACAAAGATGCACGCGCGCTTGAAGCCATCATCCAGGAATATTCCCGGGTAAGCAACGCGGCACTGAACGCCTCCGAAACCGAAATCATCCTCCTTGGTCGGTTTCAGAACTGCTGGGCCCCAGAAAGTAGTTCCCAACCCGGCCCATCTGCTCGCCCATGTCCACGCCTTACTAACTCAAAATACACCACTCCACTGGTGCTCCCCTTTGTGCCACGACCTACCATAGGACCGGTACGCCATCTGGGCGTGTGGTTGGAGGCAGGTGGATACGCGTCAGCAGTAATGGAGTGCCATATACTGGACAACGTGACGAAGCGAATCGCCTCTCTCAGAGCCCACCCTACTACCCTCACTGGCAGGGTTGTTCTTGCCAACTCTATGCTCCTATCCAAAGTCTGGTTTGGAGCCCACGCCATCCCCTTCTCCCCAAGCTTCTTCAAATCCCTGTATGCTTTGCTACAAGGTTGGCTTTGGTCAGGCCGCCCTCCACCAGTAAGGCTAGAGGTCATGTTTGGCCCTCATCATCAAGGTGGCATGGGCCTACTTGACTTCAAAGCTTATGCCGCCAAGATCCTGGGCACCTGGATTGCGGCTGTCACTGCTCCTACACTCCCATCCCAACACTGGTCCCGCGCGGCCTGCTCCAACTTCTCCCGAGCCTTGGGCCTCAACAATCCATCAAACCCCCACTCCCTGATGAAATACCTCGCATCACACACATCAGCCACAGGTCCTCACGGGACCAAAACCCACTACAAACGAATCCTACTCTCCATGCGAAGCGCAGAGTGGAGAATTCGTTTAGTGGACATACAACCTGAAGAGGCCGCCCCTCTCCTCAGTTCACACAAGAGGTACAGGGGCTACCCATCCATGATGGCGCGATCCCCATTCGACCCCAAGTCCTATCCAGGGTGGACTACCTGGACATGATGTACATCCTTATTCCACTGAGACCCAAAAGACTATCTGGAAATACGCACACCATCCTCTGTTGCAGCCTCAAGTCCGCTCCCATGTGTGGCGCTGCCTGAGGCGGGTGTGTCGTACAGCTGAGCGCTCTAATGCTTTACACTCATCCTGTGTCGTGTGTGGCCAGTATGGAACGCTGTTTCACCGCCTGGAGAAGTGCCCCACCTCTAAAGTGATATGGCGCGAAGTCCAACGTCTGCTAGGCCAGGATCAAACACATCCCTTCAGTCTGTCAAGAGATATGTTTGCTTTATTAATGGCCTCCCCCTCCCACCCTCCCTTCGTGCTCTGGTGGTTGCAATCGCCATGTGGACTATCCACACGATTGTCTTGGATGCCATCGCCGGATCCATACCCACCCTCCCTGAAGCTGTCCACAGATTCCAGTCTCATTTGGTGGACCACTTTCAAGCGTGGATGTTTGGATATCTCCCACCACGTCGCCGACAGCTGGTCTCCTCCTGGTTCCCAGTCTGGTTCATCAAATCAGACCCCTTCCTCCACACGTGCTCAATAGTGGCTACGCCCCCTACACACGTTCCCTCCCCTTCCCATAAGTGGCGTTCCCGCTGGCAACAAGAGATAGCATCGCTTCTCTGGGGTGCCTCCCCTGGTACTAAGTTTTGTCTCATCTGAGTCATATTTGGAAGTGTCCGTCCCATGGTTGGCCTTCCCCGCAATAAATTTAAAATTTAAATTTTCTGGGCATAATTGTTTTTCTTTCTCATAACAATCATTTTAGTTACTAAAATTTGATTCGAACAGTAAATTTGGATAATCACACACAGGAAAGATGGGTGACTCTATCAATAAAAATAATACAACATGGGCGAGCGTCGTGGTGAGCGGTGCACTTAATGGTACAACTAAGGGCAAGAAACGCCCTAGAGGGGGACCAGGAACCCAATATGCCAAGAAATCGCAAACTCAGACACCATCTGGGTTTATGGTATTCACTGTAAAGCACGCGCAATACATGTACATTCAATTCAGCCACCTTTGTCAAAGGTGGAACATGGGATCAGACTCTTCCTTGGGGATGAGTCACTGACCCTGTGGGAGAAAACATGTGAGGCACAGCCCTCACTTTTCCCTCACGCGGTGTACGTAGCCACCAACAACATGGGCTGCGGCTGGATTGATATTGGTTTTGAAACAGCCGATGAAGCTGATGCCACAGCAAAAGTCTGTGTGGAAATTGCCCTCCCCGAGGGCAAAAAAATTGTGTGCACCACGCGCACCGGATGGAACAAAGTGAAAACTTTGTTCATCTCTTTTGACTCGCTCCCCACCAACCTTCCCCATAAGGTAATTGAGGAGGAGCTCTGTAAAGGTCTCATGGCCTATGGAGAAATTCAGCAACTCGAATTACAGCAATTTCGCCTGATGCCCAACCTGTGCACGGGCAAAGCTTCACTGTAATCAATCCCTTCCCAGAAGTGGAAGAGGACTTATCCAGAATTCCCTGCACAGCAGAATTTCACTTTGAAGATGGGGGCCAGTCAGCTGCATTCTGAGTTACACCGGAGCGCGCACCACCCATTTGCAACCACTGTGGCTCACTGGGCCACAAGGAACACGCATGCCCTGTGAAAGAGGGCTTAATGGAAAATGACTATTGTGAGGAAGCAATGGATGAAGATAACGAAAACTTCGCCAAAATAACTGATGGTCATCACCCATTCCGCTGGGGTGAAGATGGACTATACTCCATCGTGGACCCAGTTACAAGGAAACAATGTAAAGCAGCACAAAAAGCCTGCAAGCGAGCAGTGGCTGAAGCGGCGGCACACGCAGAGTCCGCCATCAACCCCATACAAATTCAGGAGGATATTTTGGATATTCACCAAACCAACCAAACAGAACAATATGCCCAGGTCGAAAATTTTCACAGTAACCTGAACGAGTCACAAAGCAACATCAGTCATGCACATACTGAGGAACAATGCAACTGCAATTTGGGTGAAAATGCGGTGCACAATTCACCAAAGTTGAACCTCAAAAATACAAAATCCAATCAACAATCCACATCAAATCAACATGAGACCTGTGCAGGAAAAGTTGATGCAAATGAAAAAAACCGCAATTCCATTGAATCATTGGGTCAGATCAAAGGAACCAACAATGGCAGTGAAAGAATTGGAGTACAGATGTGGAGCATGGCCAAAATGAGCTGTGATGGGATAGGGCAGAGGACCCTCCCAACTGCTCCTGAGGCGCTGCGGGCACCTCAGTGTCAATAGGGACGCTAAACATCGCAGGAGCCAGGGCTCATATGTCCCAAGCCAAAAAGCTGGCATTCCTGCGAAAACCCCTTGTAGACATCTTGGCCATCCAAGAAACCCACTGTCTACAAGGGGAAGAAGAATCCTGGTCAACCAGGGTCCACCATCACAATAAGTATGGACGTCTCACTGTGGGGTGATCATCCAAAACAACAAAAAATTTAATACTACAAATTCGTCATCATACTTGCATGGTCAAGCCTTGGCAGCAACAATTATGTGCCAAGAGGAAATAATTTCGATAGCATGTGTCTATGCACCGTGCACTGCAACTGAGAGAAAACAATTTTTGAAAACATTCCTACTCTCACCCTCCCACAAGATACCATTATGTTAGGCGATTTCAACTGCTGGGATAACCCTGATATGGATCGATGGCCTAATCCCAGGGGATACCCACCTGGACACATTGAATTCCGCACAATGAAGGCATCTCTTGGCTTACAGGATGCTCTTCCCCCCAATTCACCACTCCTTCCCCACATGATGTGGCCCAACATACGTGAGGAAGCGCTCATATCAATGAGTCACATTGACCACATCCTCATCCTGCAATCCCACCGCTCAAGAATCTCCAAATTTATAACAAAAAAGATCAATTTTTCTGACCACCAATTAGTTACGGTGCAGTTAACGCCAACCCAATCCCACACACAGGTGTCGCCTTGGAGAAAGCTTCACCCAGAAAATATAAAATTGCCTGAGATATCTGACTGGGTTGAAAACAAGGCTACAAACCCAGAATTTACAACCCCATTCACTTCAGATCCCATCAAAACATGGGAAAATTTCAAAAAGGATTTAATCAACAAAACCTGACATATTGCATCATGCAAGTACACCGCGGACACAGCCACAATCAAGCGTACCTTGGCAGAACTAGACCACCTGGAAATAAATACTCCGAGATCTGGCTATAGCCCTAACTGGGGACGCAAATGGGCAGAAATTTCTGCCTGACTTAACAACCTCATCTTCGAACACCAACACAGAATCAAAGTATCAAACAAAGGTAAGTTCATAAAGGAAGGCGAAACCTGTTCAACATACTTTTTCCACCAATTCCACTCCTGCAGAAACCATCCCGCATGCACACAGGTCCACAAGACCAACGGCACCGTGGCAACTGACCCTGAGGAGGTCAAGGCGGAAGTACACTGCTACTACACCAAATTATATCATGAAACACCAACAGATTCACAAAAATTAAAGAATTTATACAAACTGCTGAGATACAAAGTACACCACCAAATTACAATATACTATCCCTTATTACATGTGAGGAGCTTTGGGAGACAATTCGCGGTGCACCACGTAGGAAATGCCCAGGGCCTGATGGGATACCCTACAAATTTTACAAAAATATATTTTCAACAAATTGCCCCCCTCCTATTGGCGTCTATGAACCAGAGCTTATTAGAAACACGCCTATTACCAGGAGGCCATGAATCCTACGTTATAACCTTGTATAAAAAGGGTGACAAGTTTGGACCTGGCCAACTGGCGCCCAATTGCACTCTCCAACACTGACACAAAAATCTAACAAAAATTTTAGCAGCTAGATTAGGTGCAATTGCATCTGACGTCCTATCACCCAACCAGTTTGGGTTTATACCAGGGCGTTCAATCTGGAACAACATACACCCTGTTGCAAACATTTGCCAATCCAAAGCAACTGGTGCCCTGGTCTTCTTGGATCAGGAAAAGGCGTATGACCATGTTAGCTGGCCATACCTAAAAGAATGTCTACATGACTTCAATCTCCCACCAATATTCATAAAATGGGCGATGCTCCTAACAGAATCTGCAACTATGGCTGTATGCGGCCCTGGATTCCTAACAAAAAGATTAAACCACACAGAGGGCTCAAACAAGGGGATCCCCTCAGCACACTGCTATACAATTTCAGCTTTGACCCACTCCTCCAAGTAACTGACTCACGTCTCATGGGGATAACCGCATAAGGACAACCAACAGTCAAGATACTGGCCTTTGCAGATGACTGCGTAGCAGGTATAGCAAACAATGAAGATGCCCAACAGCTGTAACACACTCTAGAGGAATACTCCAAGGTGTGCAATGCATCGCTCAACAAAAGGAAGACAGAAATCATCCCCTTAGGCAAATACACAAACAATTGGGCCACAACATCAGAACCTCATACCAACACACGAAGAAAAAACCCAATCATTTTACCCTTTGCAACACCTCCCACCACCACTCCTGTCTGAAACCTTGGAATCTGAATAGAATCAGGGGGATATGCTAATGAATCAATTAAAAGCAACCTGTTACAACGGGTATCCAAACGCGTTGCCTCCCTCAAGGGAAGAACCCCAGGACTAACAGGACGAGTTAAAGTTGCTAACTCGCTCATCCTCCCAATACTGTGGTACCAGGCCCATGCGATAGCCTTCTCACCTACCTTTATAACCTCAATCCGCGCGCTTATTCAGGGCTGGCTGTGGCCTGGCTCTCACCCTCCTATACGGATGGAAACACTATTTGGCCCACGCTCAAGCGGAGGCATGGGACTAATAGATTTTGAGAGCCATGCCAATCACCTCCTAGGTACCTGGATAAAGGAAAACTTGGTCCAGACCTCCCGCAACAACATTGGTCCAGAGCAGCAAGGACTAACTTTGCACAGGCGCTCAAATTAACTGACCCACATAGTCCACCCAGACTACTTTCATACCTTGCCAAGCACCCTACTGAAACGGGTCCACATGGAACCTCCCCTCATTTCAAACATATCCTCCAAACTATCCGCCATATGGGATGGACCATAGAGAACATGGGTACTATACAGGGAAGGGGACGACCCAGCCCCCAATTCAAATTAAGAAACCCAGAAAACCACCCCCAGAGAGATATGCTCGCAACAACCCCAAACATAGCTAGGATAGAATACCTAGATATGTTGGACATTCCCTATGATTTAACCACACAGAAGGCAATGTGGAAAATGACTCACCACCCACTCCTACAGCCAAGGATAAGAGCAAACGCCTGGCGCTGTCTGAGAAGGACCTATAGGATGGCGGACCGTTCCAACTCCCTCCACAAAACATGTGCAGTATGTGGAAGGGAGGGATCCCTACATCACCGCCTAGAAACATGCCCCCCAACCAAAGCTATATGGCAGGAAGTCGCACGCCTGCTTAAGATCCAAAACGAACAAGAATTCTTGATATCAAAGAGCATCTTCGCGCTCCAGATTGAGTCACTGATCCCATCTACCCTCCGTTCCCTAATAATACCCATTGCAATGTGGACAATCCACACAATTGCATTAGATGCGTTCAAGGGCACGGTCCCAACCATTCATGAGGTTATTAACAGATTCCATGTTCACTTACTGGAGCACTTCCAATCCTGGCTCTATGGATATATGAGACCAAGGCAAAAAGCGCTCATAGAATCATGGTTCTCACTGTGGTTCCTCCACACAGACCCTTTCCTTCACACCTGTTCCATAGCAGGGGAAACCCCCTCGGAATAGTGCACCAACCTCCCATACCTGGCAGTCCCGCTGGCAACAGGGGTAGCTTGAGTACCCTGGGGTGCCTAGTTTTATGTTTGTCAGTTATTTCCTTAGTTTTACATATATTTGGTAATGTCCGTCCCCTGGTCAGCTTACCTTGGTTAAATAAAATAAATTTTCTGGGCATGTTCTGCACCACCTGGGTGCTTGGATAGTTGTTTTCGCTGGTTTGAAAGACACTGAAACTAGCAGGTGGTTTGAGAATTCAATTTTTGCAGTCTTGAAATTATGAATTTGGTGTCAGAAAATTAACGGTGAAAGTATTAGGTCTATCTGTGACATAGAAATAAGTACACCATTGTGCACATGTTGGCGTGTCATGTTCTGTAGGAGGGGTGACTGTTTAGGTAGCAGATCATATAGTCCCAGGGTGGCCTTTAACACTTGAAGTTCCACTTACTCTTTTGGTGTCTCTGTTGTGAATGACCATTGGTCAGTGTCTGGGTTGATCCAACAGTTCATATTTCTCATGACAAAAGTGTTTTCTGGAAGATGGAGTTGTTTTAGGGCTGATAAAAACACTTGACAGTCTGTTGCACAGTTCTGTGCATACACACTGACTATTGTGTGCACTTCTTTGTGCCATGAAAAGGTAAGGGCTAGTACACGGCCATCCAAAAACAAATTTTTATTAACATATTTAAAATTATGGTTTGCATTTACTATCACCCCACAGTGTTGTGACTAGAATGATATTGTTGGAAGGAGCATGTTTTCCCATACCTCCTCCTTTCCCTGTGGACAGTGAGTTTCCTGCACCGCCAGGATATCCACATGTGGGTTTTGCAGTAGACTCAACTTATTGGCCCAGGATGTTAAGGCCTTGAGCTCACTATGTTCAGCATCCCTATCTCTACTGAGATGCCTGATGCACCTCAGGAGTGGTTAAAAGGGCTCCCTGGCCCTACTCCATCGCCCTCATTACTCTCCATTGCATCTTTGCTGCAGGTGGCATAATTATGAGTAGGAGTTGGGGTGTATTCTGCTCCTTTAATTACCACTGCTTTTGCTCCTCTCCTGCCTTTTTTAAGTTTCAATTTCTCATTGTGGTGCACTTGTTTGCTATTATTAGACACCATTTTATTTTGTGCATTCCATTGTTGATTTTTGCTCCTTATTGGGTTTTACTCTGCAATTTCAGGGTGTGTACCAAACCACTGTTTTGCTGCATTTGCTTCCAAATTGTTCAACTGAATCTATTTTGTTTGGATTGATTGTTTGGTTTTCTGTGTATTTTTATTGGCTCATTATTTCAAGTTAATCCATGTCTTACTGGATCCATTCAGGCAAGATAGATGATTCTACTGATGCCTTTGCCTTGGCCATGGCCAACTTGTAAGCTTTTTTTAGTACTAGATGGTCCCACTAAAGACTAACTTGTAAGCTTGTTTGGCCATTTTTCATTCTTTTAAAGAAATTGGGTCAAATTATTCTATATTGTCTGAATTCTCTCCAGTTGAATGCTTGTGTGGTGTCTGCAACTTTGGAGTACTCTGAGTCATCTATGACCATTTCTTTCTCACAGAATTCCATTTCTCTTAGGCCTTCTTTTATGGGACAAGCATGAATCTTGTGCCCAAAGGCCTGGCAGTGGTTGCATATGGGGGCGCGCTCCCCACTTTTGCACATAATAATTATAATTTTTTCCCATCAATAATAAAGGATACAATGTGGGTATTTTTATGATATCCTCTACTATATCCTGGTTCAGGGAAATTATTATGATTGCCTTCCCAGTGCTAAGTTTTGCATCAGCTGAATACTTTGCATTTGAATTGTTTGTTTTCACCATAGGATTCCAAGCCTTCCCAGAGATATTGTTAAACTACTTTGTATATCAGTGTAGTCAGAAGGAGTAAAAATTATAAAAATGTTTTTGGATTATGTCTGACGTGTGTGTTTGGTCATACAAAAAGTTGGCCATCAGGAAAATTAAGTACCACTCTGACCTTCGCTGCTTCATTTGCTTCTTCTGAAGTTTTGAACCCAAGATCTACCCAAACATGGTGGATAGTATGGATTGTCAAGTACACTGCATGTGGGAATAAATTTTTGTTAGGGATCTTCTGAATTTTTCCCACATTGCTGGTATCTTTGTGCCCAAGAATATACATATCCTGCATTCAACCAACAATAACTGTTACAAGTGGGATACTTCCATGTAACTACAGTACTTTACTAAAAATCCATGAAACCTGCAGGGTACACCACCTTAGTTTTTTTATTTACTGTTATTTTCATTTATTCTTGTGCGCTTGTTGTCTTTTGGGTGATGCAGATCCATGTCTACTACCCTTTATCATGTTTGCCCAATTCTGTACTTGTTTATCAATTGTGCTCATCTCACCTGGTAATGATTATCAAATTGTTCTGTTTGAATTGAATCATTTACTAAAAGTGGTAGTAATTGGAAAGAAAAGCTGTATAGAAAAATCTATATGCATAAAATCATTATATATGCATTTTTATTTAAACCTCTTTTTCTAAACTACTTACCAATCTCATATAACTTGACATTAATATTCTATCATTTATATAATAATCGTTTAGTTGGATTGATTAGTCTAGTGTTTTAGGTATAAGGTTGATATTTTTATTTATAAAGTTTTCTATATTGATTATGTTATTGGTCAAAGATATGATAAACTTTCTGGTATCTATCTGTACTACCTCTTTTTTTAGCACTAGTGGTGCCCAACCCAAAAGGGGGAGCTGCCACGCATCTTTATTTGCAATTGAGTCAAACAAAGGGATTATCGTAAATAAAAAAATTTCCAATATAGCCCCTAAGCTATCAGCCTAGGAAGCCATATCAGATGGCGAGGAAGCTTTGGGGAAACTTTTGTCCGGTGCCCGCTCTATCTGGCGGGCCATAGTGGATAGCGTCAGAGTTGGAGCATCATCAATATGGGACTCTAATTATACTACCTCATTTTATTTATTTGATTGATTTTATTGGTCAATCTTTTCTAAATTTGCTGATTGCTATCTACAGAAATCTATTTAAAAAATATAGCTGATTTTGTTGGCCAATCTATGCTAAATTTACTGATTGCCATCTACAATAATTCATTTTATTAAATTTAAATGAGCTTATTGGTTAAATTATGCAAAAACGATAGTCATCTATAGTGATTTAAGCTCATCACGCTATGATCTCATACTTGTCTGGATTTTAAACATACCCCCAGCATAGGACATCAAAAGTGCTTCGAAGCTATCGCTTCACCAATGCCGGAAAAATGTTTATCCGGTTCTGTATTAGTCCCACAAGTATCCATCGCTTCCGAGCCCGTTTTGATATATTTACTAAATTAATGGGCAGATTCTTGCCCAATACCCACAAAAGTAAAACGGGACCTATTTGGAGCATCCTCTAATTTTGAAGAAGATGATCATCCGAATTGGTCCAGTATTTTCAGAGTTATGCGCGAACAAACAGAAAAAAAAGAAAAAACATACATACAGGTCGAATTGATAATCTTCTTTTTCAAAGTCGGTTAAAAATAGTTTAGCTAAGTGATTTATGATTATCTGGTTGGTTTGATAGGCTCAAAGGTTTTAGCTGAATTTTTGGTGGGTATCAGTTATATAAAATCTAAAATAATCAATATAAATCATCCGATAAACTAAACTTTCGAAGCACGGGTTTCTGGATGCTAGTATTCTATATCTCAAGAATTGACCCTTATTAGATTAGTTTGAATTATTTATTAGATAAATTGGGTATTTCACCAAATGTAAGTACTAAATTACAATGTTACCCAAATTTTAACGAATGACCAGTCATAAGACTTCCATAATGGCAAAAATTAGTCATACATCTATGGACACTTGCAGTATCGTAAGGAATATTTTTAACAAAATCACTAGACTCTATGTTGTAATTTTTATGAGGGAATATTTATACTGCATTTTAAGCACATGTTTCAGGTTCTAAAACACAACGCCCCTTTATTTAAGTAGCAAGTTTTTTCTAGACCAATTAAAGCAGCAAAATCATTTCGAATTAGTAATCAAAATGATTGATACTAATCTAGTACTAAAAAAAATGATTGATACTAAATTTGGCCAGCTTGGTAATCAAAACGAATGGAATAATGTTTGGCTAAGCTTGCGTCACTCGATAGATAAATCAATTTACACTGTTCAGATTATATAAGAGTGTAACGTAGTTAAAGTACTGTCATCAAATTACTTTACTGATATCAACTTTAATATGGTAATATACTTAGTCTGGTATCCACTAATTATGCCTTAGCTATTCTTTTGACTCCGCTTCCACTATTGTGTTCTCCTTACTTACCTTCCCTAGGCTCGAAGCATCTTTTCTAAGATTGTTTCTCCTTTCCTTCGCATCTTTAGAAGTACCGAAGAGAACTGTCCCCAGGAATCCCAACTGGTTGCTGAGCAGCCACCCACCCAATACCCTCAAGACCAGAGCAATCTAGCTACTGATCAGCAAGCCTTGGGAGCAGCATCCGAAGATTCATCTTTTTCCAGCATGGACTGTTCTTTTATCAGTATTTCTACTTCTAATGTCACCACTCCTAACTGCATTCGTGTCACTAGTGACAACGATATTAATGAGATCATCGAAGAGACTATTAGTAGTGGTAGTTTGTTATTTTAACTTATTGAATTTAGATTTTGTGAGCAAAAATATGGAAACCGAAATCAAAGATGTTAGTAACGATTTTTTTGGCTGCGCCGAAAACCTCATTAATCCCACCACCCCAGTTGCAAATCCAGGAACCTTTATCGAGAATGGTGCTTGGCATGATGGTTGGGAATCTCGCCGCCACAACCTCAATCTTATGATTACGTCGTGTTTAAGCTCAAGTATCTTGGATCTATTAATGGAATAAATTTGGATTGCACCACACTTGGCGCTAGTGACTCTTTCTGTTATGGCGAGCTGGAGGGCGCGTATGTTGAAAATGATGAGGTTGAGCCCAATTGGGAGCTCGTTCTCCCTAAGGCACCAATCATTCCAAACAGCAACAACTTTTTCAAGCTCAGAAACCCCACCAAGATTTACAACCTCCTTAAATTAAAAGGGTATCCCGATGGTGGTATGAACCGTCTCCGAGTATGCGGCACTGTTCGCAGGCTTGAACCTAGTGAATTGTAAGCCAACTTGTTTATGAAATATTGAAGTTTATTAGTACCAAAGAGAAGATTGACCTATTATTTATTGGAAACGGTGGAATGGTATCCAAATGCAGAAGTGTCCATTTTTCAAATCCCAACAATCTGTTGTTACCTGGACGTGGAGAGACTATGAGTGATGGGTGGGTTACGGCTCGTTCGCGTGCCCCAAACAACTCAGAATGGGTTGTACTTAAGTTTGGTGCCCCTGGTATGATCAATGAAGTTATCATCGATACAAAAGACTTCAAGAGTAACTTCCCTCAGAAGGTCGAAATTTACGCCACTAATACATCACAGGTAAGTAAATATTGTATTCTTTCTCCAATTGTTTAGGATAAGAAGCACTGTCATTCCAGTATGAAATGGTTGCGTGTCGCTGGTGGAAAACTTCGTGCTGATGCTCTTGTCAATTTTCCAATCAACGTAACCAATAGAAGGCAAGGTTTCACTCACCTAAAAGTACAAATCTTACCCGATGGCTGCATTAAGCGGGTGCGCGCACTAGGTTACTTTATGTCAAGTGAGGCTCCTGATAGCCGCCCAGATTCTACTACAAACGTCATTACCTCTGCCTCGGAAGTCGCTGTCCTCACCGCTCAGGAAGAACCTGAGACAAGAACTGCAGTGAAAGGCAATACTTCTTACAATCTGCGGAAAAGGCCTGCAATTGACTACTTATAATTCAAGCGCTTACGCAAACGACGCAGCAGAAAATTGAGAGCAGCTAATCTGTTGCTGTTAGAGGCAGGTCCTCCTTTTACAAAATTCAGCAGTTTTTATTTATAAAGTTATTCATTTAAAAATCATATACTAGCGTTTATTTATGTATTTTCTTTTTTACTCAAGGGTAACTTTTGCTTTTTAATCCTCGGGATGATGATTTAAGATATTCAAGGTTTTTCTAAATTGTCTAGCGCCAGCTCCTACTATATTGTGCAGCTTTCTGGAAAGATTTAAACTGTATTATTCTACTGTTAGGGTTTACTTATATTTTTGAACCAGTGTTATGATGCTGCTACACATCCTAGTGATTTTATCTATGATATGCTTCTTAAGTAATATCATGAGATACAAGTTCTCAGCAGCAATTTGCTCAAGAATAGTCGTTATCAAAAATGGTGATTAGGCTGCACCATTTTGTCATGGTAATTTACAAAATGGCAAGGTTATAACTTAAAGTCCAAGTTTAGAGTATTTGAGATACTAAAGTTCTAGCTTAACTAGTAAGAGCTAACTTTTTATCAGGTTTTAGGTTTTGACCTAATATAGGTGAAGCCTTTACTTTGGGAGTTATAATTATCTAATATTTCATAATTCATACTTGATATCTAATATTTAATCTTCAATATTTACTAATAGAGGTGCATCACTGAACCTATTATTTAAGGCTTTAAAAAATATTACTGGTTCTGAATTATAAATTACTAAGCAAACCCATCAGATTATTTTTAAACGTCCAGCTCACTTACCTCTAACTCAAACTAGATCATTTTCATCTATCTCAATTTTCCCTGATACTCTATATAGTATTTTCATTCTAATAGTAAAAGTATCATTTTCTTACCTTAGGATCAAGTTGTAGGCTAACTTAATTGATTGCCAAGTTAATAATTTAATTTTTGGGCTCATCCTACTAGGTACTTTGGGGAGCTTGAATCCCACAGGGTAAGTTGGAGCTTTTTCCCAGCTGGCCTGACAATAGGATGATCATTTATATAATAACTATCCAATTCCAGAAAATGTTGGAATCTAAAGGCTTTAAAAGAATCTAACAAAGATTATACCTAGTGGCTCTTATTAAGATTTTCTTTGATTTCTCAAGTTTATTTTAAGAAGGATAGGTTACTCAAGAGGTTTATATATTATTTCTCATAAGAATCTTATCAATAAAGACTTGTCATTGTTACAAAACTAAATTCTATAAGGAGAGATTTTGTGACTGGGTTAGAGGATTATAAAAAGTTTACAGCACTTTATAATTTAGTTCTATTAAATTTAAGTTTGTTGTCAAAGGTTACACTTTCAATCAATATATTATTTAGGTTAATAAAACCTTTTATATCTTTATATAGATATCAAGTGGTTAGTTTATCTGATGACCACTTAGATGAATTTTTTATTTAGTATAACTGCAACTCAATCTCAAGTGTCATTATTATATACTATATTGTATCCATTTTTGATTCTTTTATAACAAAGACCCATTTAAAGCTGTTTTGTTTGGTGAACACTTTTATAGAATATAGCTAACCTAATATATATGGCAGAAGCATATATATCTAAGGTGGCATATCTAAATGCTAAATACTAGTTAGATTTCAAAAGCAAATTGACTTTAAGCATATATTATACAGAATCTAGCCATGTGCAGTAATCAAACCCATGTACATCTAAGTGGTATCAGTAGTTCTTATCTACTAAGATAAATACCCTTTAATATATTTATGATAACCAGATTCCATCATCTAAGGGTATGTAGTTTTTCTTCTTAAATCATGGCCAACACTCCTACATATATGAAGACTAACTCAAAGAAAAAGTCTCAGTTAAATAGGATCTTGTGAACGATATACAATCAAAATTAAAATTATAGAAATCAAATATGACAAAGGTTTTTAAAGTCCTTAAAGTAAAATTTGATTAATATTATTATACATCTCTTATACTTGAACCAGTTGACTTGGAAGTTATCTATGCTAAGGCTTACCCTGTTTTTGTAAAAATCCATATGCTAGATCCTTTTCATCATGGTCTATATAAGGCGATTTACGCTATGAATGAGGTTACATATGAGCTAGTTTCACCTGAGCCAGTTTAATCTACAGCTGCGGCTTTCAAGCTAGACAGAACCTTTACCCAATCTAATACTAAAATGTGTTTAATCCCACTCTTGGCGTTTAAGTAAACGTCAAATAGAAATAGGGATCCTCAAAGCTGGAATTAGAAGTCAATAGTTAAAATTGGGCCTTGTCAGAATTTAATTTCAATATAATCCTTAAAAATGTCACATTGTAATGGTGATAGAAAAACTTATATAAATCATTGGCAATTAAGCCATGATAGATAGGTGGCTGAATGGACTTAATAAAATAAAATTTTTTGATATTAATATATATTATTTGCTCTCAGTAACGTCACTAACTCTTGGTATTTAATTTGGTTATCTAACTGGAGTCTCAAGGCGTTAGCATTTCAACAGCCACTCTAGGAACTATAAGTCCAGGAGAGGCACAAATGTAACTCCTTTTTTAGTTGAAGACCAGAAAGATATATAAATGATAGATATGTTTATTTTGATATAATGGAAGTGAATCTGAATCCTAATAAGTAAAAAGATCAAGAACCTTTTTATAGAGTTCTATCATTATGATTTCAAATAGCAGAATTATAAAAGTTTTTTTCATCAATATCACTTTTGAGCAAATTTAAAAACTACAGCAGAACTAAACAACTTTGAAAAACTGACACACAGAAAAACCCCAATGACTTCAGTCCTACCTCCCACTGCTCCAAATGGGCCAGCGGTGAGACCCCTAGAATCTTCCGCCCAGCGGAAAACACTTTTAATCTAGGTCAACAAGCTTCCCCCAATGCCTCAGGTCAATACATTCCCCCCAAGGATCTTTCCCTCCACCTTGCACATTCCCAAGTGGTGTCTCATAGCCCCATTGTGCTCCCCCAAAGCAAGATGCAATTTGTCCTATGGGTTGAATATGGCAACTTGTTTCCCTACAACAAACAAATTATAGAATTAGCCCAGGCGCTTATGAAGCCTGCAGGCTTTATCAATTTCTGCTTTTACAAGGGGTACTTTGACCTCAGCTTCATCTGTGATGTCAATGCTGCAATCGCAGCCAACATTCCTCAGGTGTTCCAGGGAACCCCATCCCAACCACTCGCACCCAGTTGCCTAATGACACCACTCTTGTGGTTCAATTTGCAGGGCTCCCCACCCACCTTCCCCCTGATACTTTATATAACGAACTAATAGCTAAGTTGTCAGTATATGGCGCTGACCCTATTCTATAATTTGTGGTTCCCAATGGAGCCAACTGACTTGCGGGCCCTCACACCTTTGCAACTGTATGCCTAATATCAACCAAAATCGCCATTTTGATTCCCCCTTGCACCATTATCCCCTCTGCCCTCAACCACTTTTTCTGGGCCAGAGTAGACAAAGGGCGCACAATCTGCCCCATTTGTTCTGATCTGGACCACTTGAAGCAGTGCTGCCCCATCATAACCTGAGCTGAAGCCCACATGTTTGACTCCCTCCATTATGCTCCCATTGCTGATGCAATTTTTTTAATGGGGCACAATCCTCCTTCCCCCTCCATCATGGTCAAATGACATCATAGTGGGGACCAACCCTAAGGATAAGATTGGCTCCAGGAGACCTAGAAGGTGAAGCTTCAGGCCCTCCCTGATCTCAGGCTCACACTGGACCAACTCTGGGTACAAGCTAAATATGCTCAGGTTGGTACTAGTGAGGTGCCTAATGCCCAGCCCCTTATGTCAGTCCAGGTGGTAAAATGGATGGTGTACACAATTAACGCGGATGGTTCAATTTGGTTAGGCTAGGAATGGGGTTTCAAAACCTGTTCCATTTATGAAATCATGAATTTGGATTAGATCAAACTTCAATCAATTACTTGAGTGAAGTCAGTTTTGGTGTTTTATACCAATTCAGATGGTAGTCTATGCCTATTTGTGGATTGGTGCTTGGGACCACTTTGGCAGACCCTGATTTCCCCCAACAAAGTTTAATTATGTTTTCCCTGATTAACATTCCTTGTTGGTCAACTTCCCAATAAACATTTTCCCGTTTTTACCATTTTATTCATGTTATCTCAAATGATCCTGTGCGCGGACCTCTTCAAGGAGGTCTCACACTACCTTAACCACATTTTATATATGATTAGGCTTTCACCTAGTGCACCGTTGATTCACCCAGGTTCCCTCCAACCTAAGACGTTAACCATTTCTTCCTTCGTGCACCGCGTCATTTTTGGTTGGGTTTTTACATTAATAATTGCTCGCTTTAGCTTGAGTTATTATTGCTATAGCACCCTCTGCTGTGCAATAGTAACTTTTATTCTAATGGCTAGTTCCCTGGTGTTGGCCCTGTGCACTGAGCGCTACCACAGTGGGAACAGGAGAGTTATAGACACTCTCCTTACATTATTCAACCAACCCTTCAATTCTATGTGCACAAACATTTTCCATGTGGTGCTTTTCCGAAGTGGAAACAGTGGGCGCCAGATGTGGGCTTTGGCTGTGGTTAGCCACACTGCTGTTTCCTCTTTTTCCCAAATGTTGGAGCAACTCGGCGTTATTATGGTTGCCTTCAACTGAAAAGTATCCACCCTCCGTACTCTTATCTGGTGGATAGGGCACTTCAAGGTCCAAAAGTTGTGATTCCCCAACTTTCTGCCAAAATTACCAATTGCAATTTTACCAAACGGGTTTTAATTTGACAGCATGTTCAAATGATGCCAGCAGAATCAGCGCAGATGGCCCTGGGGGTGTTGGCCTTGGATAACGTCGGGCATTTCATTGCTGCTATGGGAATAGGGTCATTCGCATCTAAAACGCGTTTTATAATGAAAACACTATGTATACCTCTGAACCATATTTGCTCTCTTACGGCTCAGAGAAGGACTCTATTCATGTGTACCAAATCACCCCAGAAAATCCCCGTTTGACCTCTTCCATGATTTGCAGCACTCAGGAAGTTGAAAAGGAACTGCGCTTACAATATGAAAATGTTTATGCCCCTGCTGAAGATATGGTGGGATATGTGGCCTCCGTAGTAAAAGTGGCTCAATATCAGTCTCCATTCTTTGATTCAAAATCATACCAGGGTGACATGTTACTGCCAAATGAAGAATTTGGTGGTGACTTACTGGCGTTTCCAGCTTTAAATAAATACCATTCTGGGTATTTTCTACTGATTGCTATCCTCTCCTCCCCTTTAGGGAAACTCAGCACCACTATTTTGGTGGATACTGGAGCCTCTGAAAACTTTATGGACCAGTGCCTAGCCAACTACCTTGTACTGAGCTACTTGCCAGGTGGTATAATTAAGGGATGGGTGTCCCAAGGTATTCCCACTCTGAAGATCAATGGGACAGTGGACTATCAGGTTGGCAAGTACCACTTGTCTGATCGCTTCAAAGAGGTCAAAAAACTACTGTTCCCTATCATTTTGGGTGTGGAGTGGTGGCGAAAGTTTGATGTTGAAACCAACTTGAAAGAGAA
Organism: Massospora cicadina; assembly: GCA_022478985.1. NCBI lineage: Eukaryota > Fungi > Entomophthoromycota > Entomophthoromycetes > Entomophthorales > Entomophthoraceae > Massospora > Massospora cicadina. Next base: position 60,632 of record JAKSZP010013345.1, on the reverse strand, counting down.
TACCCTATCCCTCACCATGAAGAATAGTCGCACATTAGTTGTGCCTTTGTTGGAAGAGAACGCCCATGGAAAACTGCCCCATTGGCCAAATAAACAAACTCTTACACTTGTACCTTTGTTGAAGTCCTCAGTGGAAGTTCCTATACCTTCTTGCTTGAAGGTTTGGAATCTTCTTTTGATGCAGCATCCGCTAACATACTCCAGGAGCACTCTGAGTTTGATTGTGACTTCAAGCTCACTGTGGATCTGGTGTGTATATCTTCCCCATTTACTCATTGACTGTCCGGGAGGAAGAGGCGTTGGATGTGTGGGTGAAGGAACAGTTAATCAAAGTGGAGATTTTTCAGCGTACCTCCCCTATATGCTTTCCACTTCTCTTTGTTAAGAAGTTTGATGGTACTATGCACCTATGTGTGGACTATGGGAACTTTAACAACGTCACTGTACCGGATCTACATCCCATCCCTTTGGACTCTCAGATTGCGCGCTATGTGGAGAAGGCTAAGGTCTTTTCCAAGCTTGATTGCCAAAATGCGTTCAATCAGATTCGGATTAAAAAGGGACAGGAGTGCTTAACCGCCTTCCATACCAGAAAAACGGATTTTCCAGTTTTTGGTCATGCCCTTTGGGCTTAAGAATGCCCCAGCTACCTTTCAATGCCGCATTGATGCAGCGTTGGGGACTTGTTAGGGTATGCGCGGTTGCCTACATGGATGATATCCTGGTGTTTTCCCCTGATCAGGAGTCCCATATAGTACACCTTTGAAAAGTAATGGAGCGGTTAAAGGCAGCCAGCCTTACGCTGAAGATTAACAAGTGTGAATTCTTCAAGTCCCAGGTCACTTTTCTGGGCAACGTCATATTTACCAAGGACACATGATAACTCCAGACAAGGAGAAGGCGATTTGTGAGTGGCCTACCCCTACTTCAGTAAAAGAATTGAGGAGTTTTCTGGGGACGTGTACGTTCCTCAATAAGTTCATGCCAAATCTTTCTGAGGTTGCAGCGCCCTTGTATAGGGCTAGTGGTGCAAAATTTGCTTCAGTAGTCCCCCGTTTTGGAAGATGCTTATCAAGCTGTGAAGTGCACTCTGTTATCCACGTCAGTCCTTCTCCAGGTCAACCCCAATAAAAAGTTCATTGTGTCTACTGATGCCTCCAAATTCGCCATAGCGGCTGCCTTGTTACAAGTAGGAGAAGATGGGATAGAACATCCGGTGGGATATTTTTCCAGGAAAATGTCTCTGCCTGAGTTGAATTATTTCATTTACGATAAGGCGTTACTAACAGTGGTGGAGGCACTGACATATTGGCGTCACCCTTGCATGGCTCTACCCAACCATTACGCGTACATACAGATCACCATGCCTTGCTGTACTATCGCGCCCCTCATGTCCTAACCCCATGACAGACCCATTGGCATGAGACCCTTGCCCAATTTGCCTTTTTGTACGAATTCACCAAGGGCAAGGATAATGGTTTGGTGGATGCTTTAAGCCGCAACCCTGCTTTAGCTCCTGATCCAAAGGTGGTAGAAGTCCACAACACACAGGAGATGGTTCCTCCAAATAAAATTCTGTCACAACTATCCTCTCCCCTGGCCAACGAGCCAGCACTTGCACCTCTGGAAAACGCGGAGGAATATGATATATTCAGAAAGGTGGTCCTTTCTCAGCCGCTTTCAGGTGAATATTTTATGGTACTTGCTAAGAACGCTGTAAATCAAGAGGACCTATCCAGGGATTATCATGTAAATGATGAGATGGTGTGGTTTCAGGGGCGCCTTTGGGTACCTGCTGGACCACTGCGCCTGGAAATCATCTGGGACCATCATGATGGAATGACCACAGGTCATCCTGGGAAAGCAAAGACCTTGGAGTTGATATGTCGCACCTACATTTGGAAGGGCTTGCCTGCTCAGGTGGGGCGGTATTGTAAGGAGTGCCTGGTATGAAACCAGATGAAACCCAGTCGTCAACCTTTAGTGGGATCGTTGTTACCAGTTCAAAAGGCTGATGGGCCCTGAAATTCCCTCTCAGTTGATTTCATTGCGGAACTACCTGTCTCTGATGGTTATGATGCCATCATTGTGGTGGTGGACCGTTTTATAAAGTTCGCCCACTTCTTTCCTTGCAGAACTACAATAACAGCGGCTGATATGGCTAGGCTCTTCGTCACGCATGTGTTTGCGCTCCATTGGGTTCCTCAAGAGATTATCAGTGACTGGGGACCCTAATTTACCTCCATCTTTTGGGAAGAGTTGTGTAAGACTCTTCAGATTCGCCCCTGAGATTTGACTGCTTATCACCCTCAATCAGATGGGCAGACTGAAAGAGTGAACCACATTTGGAACAGTTCATGCGGTGTTACACCGCCATGGATCATTCAGATTGGGCTTCTCACCTTCCTATTGCCCAATTTAGTTACAACATGTTGCATTCCTCAATTGGTTGTTCCCCTTTTTTCACCAGCCATGGCTTTACCCCGCATTTAACATGGAGCCCAGTTGTGGGTCTAAGGTTGAAGTGGTGGTGGAATTTGCCAAGACAATCAAAAAGGTCCACCAGGGGGTTTCCACAAGCTTGGAGGCGGCAATGCAAGTGTATAAGGAGAACGCTGATGGGAAGCGCCAAGTGGGTCCTGCGTACAAGGAGGGGATCTTGTGATGCTTGATGCTTATAACATTCCTATCAAGCAGCCATGCAAGAAGCTGGGACCAAAGAAGATTGGCCCTTACCGCGTTGATAAAAAGGTGGGCCATGCCTCCTACCAGCTAGATATTCCCTCTTCATTTTGGATCTTCTCTGTCTTCCATGAAAGCAAATTGACATTGTTTGAGGGCCCCCACCGGATACTCCTGAGGCCATATTCTGGATTGGGTGCCAGAGTGGGAAGTGGAAGAAATAGTTGCCTCCTGCCGCATTAAAAGATGGCTTGAGTATCTGGTATCCTGAAAGGATTTTGAAGTTGCAGGGAACAGTTGGGTTCCAGTGCACAACTGTGTGCATGCCAAAGATCTGATTGAAGCCTCCACGAGTGTTTCCCCCAGGCTGCTGGATCTCAACCCAAACCAACCGTTGCCGCCATGAAGTTGGCCCCAGCCCACAAGAACTTTTTCCTTGTGCAATCCCCTGGAGGGGGGTTTGAGCCCCATCAGGAGGAGAGGGTAATGTCATGGTCAAATGACATCACAGTGGGGACCAACTTCAAGGATAAGGCTGGGCGCCAGGAGGCCTAGAAGGTGAAGCTTCAGGACCTCTCTGACTTCAGGCACACACTGGACCAACGCTGGGTACAAGCTAAATATGCCTAGGTTGGTACTAGTGGGGTGCTTAATGCCCAGCCCCTTACGTCAGTCCAGGTGGTAAAATGGATGGTGTACACAATTAACGCGAATGGTTCACTTTGGTTAGTCCAGGAATGGGGTTTCAAAACCTGTTCCATTTATGAAATCATGCGTTCAGGTTGAATCCAACTTCAATCAATTATTTGAGTGAAGTCAGTTTCGGTGTTTTCTACCAATTTGTATGGTAGTCTATGCCTATTGGTGGATTGGTGCTTGGGACCACTTTGGCAGACCCTGATTTCCCCCAACAAAGTTTAATTATGTTTTCCCTGACCAACATTCCTTGTTGGTCAACTTCCCAATAAACATTTTCCCGTTTTTACTATTTTATTCATGTTATCTCAAACGATCCTGTGCGCGGACCTCTTCAAGGAGGTCTCACACTACCTTAACCACATTTTATATATGATTAGGCTTTCACCTAGTGCACCGTTGATTCGCCCAGGCTCCAACCTGGGACGTTTACCATTTCTTCCTTTCGTGCACCGCGTCATTTTTGGTTAGATTTTTACATTAATAATTGCTCGCTTTAGCTTGAGTTATTATTGCTCCAGCACCCTCTGCTATGCAATAGTAACTTTTATTCTAATGGCTAGTTCCCTGAAGTTGGCCCTGTGCACCGAACACTATCATGCTGGGAACAGGTGAGCTATAGACACTCTCCTTACACCCTCCACCCAAAACAGTAGATGCAACTGCTACTTATTCAGCCAATAAGGAACCTACATGTCAAACCTTAAATCCCACTCCAACTAAATTAGGAGCCAGCATGGACCCCTAGAAAAAGCAAAAAACCATCCAGCCACCCAACCCAGCCCACCCATATGCAAATCAGCCTATCCTTTTCAACCAAAATCTTTGGGATTATTTGGAGGAAGTTGATGATTTGGGGAATCCCGTCCCTGAATCAGTTGAGGCCCCAGGACATGAAATGTACCTAAACGCAGAATATACAGTTCAATTTACAACTTGGCACTATACTCTATGCTTTGATGCTGATGAAACCTGAAGTGACCACCAAATCACCAAAAAGGATGTTACCTCCCCTGATTGTTGCCCCATCCAAAAGGCTGTTGCAAAATCAGTCACAGTCTTGGCCAAAAGGATCCTGCCCCTGTCCTTCCCTCATGCAACAAGTTTATAAAAAATTTCTTCAATTTTACAAGTTGCCAACAAAGCAATACAAAAAGTTGCAATAATCACAAAATTTGTCCCCAAGACCTACATTACCAGTGACAACATTGCCACCTTCACCACCCTTCCAAAAGTTCACCTTAAGGCTATAGATAGCCCTATAAATTATATTACCACCCTCCTCATAGCAAAATCTGGAGCTGCAAGCCCCACTCTGCTACCTTGACCCCTAATATGAGGATGGACCCATACCCGTGCTCTCAGCGCTTTGCTGTACACTGTCTGACACAGAGAAGGAAGATGAGCCTCCCAATCCTTACTCACCCCCACATGGACGCATAGCAGTTTACCGTCTCCAACTTGGTTGGATCATTTTGGTTTTTTTTACTTTTTGATTCAGTTTGAGTGATATGTTTATCTCTTTCTGTTCGAACCAATTTTAGTTTAGTATAAGTTTTGCTCCTCTGAGCTCAGTATTGTTCATCCCATGGTCGGCTTGCCTTGTTTAAATAAAAAGAGCATAATTAAAATTCTAAATTGTTTAACTAGGTGGTGATAACTTGGATTGGACTCAACTAGTAAATACACCAAGTTATTTATAAATACCTAATTATCTCAAAGAATAAAGGAATAATAATGATGGTAATATGGGCCATGGTCATCAAGGTTAATGAAAAGTTCGTCATCCAAATAAGAGTATTTTAAAGTGCACAGGTATAAATTTAGCCACGGTAAATTAGTTTTAAGGCCTAAATTCCCATGTCTTAATTAGTGGAGGTTAATTAAGGTTGGCCCTGTGATAAGGCTTGCCCTTTCCAGAGTAAAACTTTGACACCCAAGGTGATACCTCTAACTAAGATTTCTGATCCAGTCACACACTGAATGAAAGATGAGTGGCGGCTGTTCCCCCTGCTAATTTCTCATCTCCCCAACTGAACCCTAAGGCCAAAACCATTACTATCACTGAGACAGCAGAGTAATAGGTGTTAAAGATAAAGCAGCTTTGAATTGATTTTAAGATGATGTTTAAAGACTATGGTACATAGATAAATTCCCTATACCAAACAAGTATTTAACTAGGGTCATCCTTTGTTGTAAAAATTTGATACCTGAGGTCATTCCAGGGTATAACACTTTACATAGTGTAGTTTGACAAGAAGAATTTTAGATAAGAATGATAAGCATTGGGTTTTGAATGTGCCTATGCATCCTGAAGATGTTAAGGTAGATTTGGATGATCATAACCAGTATTTGATAATCAAGGCCTTGTTTCAGAAACTCAATTCTAAAGCATTTTGTTTGAGAATATCTTTTATCATTTCACGCCATCCAAACTTTAATAATTACAACCTCCTCCATATTTAGGTATAATACTCAACATTCTAAATTTTGTAAATTTTAGGTATTTTTTTCACTAGGTTTATTAAATTTTAAAATTTACAAAGCTTTTATTTTTGCTTAAATTAGACTAAGCTTTGATGTAATCCACCCTACTTTGATATAATTAACCTCATAAAGGGCCAAACTCTATGGTATTGGAACAAGTAGAAGGCATGTTGCACTTTGCTACGGCATTGGTTTTACCAGAAAGAGTTGACAGGAAGCTAATAGGTCAGATACCATGTAACACACTTCCAACTGCATTCACCCTTTTCCACAAAAATTAACCTTCATACTTATAAGTTCCTCCTCATATCAGAATGACAGTACATAGTGGAGTACAGATTTTTAATGGGTGCTTGAGCCTAGTCAGCTCATTGGCCAAAGCTTACTTAACTTAGGCCGCTTGCTGATTAAGAGTTTCTGTTCCACACATATTAGACATCAGGCAACTTTCTGAAGGTGTATTCTCATCCTCATTATGTAATTCTCTAATTTTTATGGCTAAATGACATAACTGTGTGGGCAGATTATACCAATAAGGCTGAACGTTAAGAGGCCAAGGGGATAAAGCTATTGAACCTGCCTGAGCTGAGGCACACTCTGGACCAACGCTGGGTAAGGGCAAGATATGCTCAAGTTGGTTCTGATAGTGCTTGAGATTGTTGCAGAAGCAGTAAAATTATTAGCTCTGACGTTTGCTAGTTATATTTTATTATGACAGGACGTTACATATGCTTAAAACGGAGCTAAAGTTTCTTTTAGTCTAACAGGTTTCCAAATCCAGCTAAATACAACTGCATTTAATCATCCAACTTTGAGTTTACTTGAACTATAATACAAATAAGAATGGTAGATTGCAATTATTGTTTGTATTGAGAGCAGTGCCTCTCACAGTGGAGAATGATACAACAAATTCTTTGTTTTAGTTTAATCAGACCAAACTTCTTTTTAGTTGACATGGTCCTAATAAAAACTACGTTCATTCTAACTTACCAGATGGTCCCTTGGTCTGACCACTTCGCAGACCTCCTGGACAAGGTTTCTAATAGTATAGGTCATCTTATCTTTTCTAAATTAACTATGAATTCTGTTTCCTCAGGAAAGCCTGAACCCTACAAATTGAGGCGTCCAAGAACCTTGATATGATCTGTATTTGGTTATGAACTCCCCCTTGGGTCCAACTAAGTCCTCGCATTTTAGTCTTTTTAGTTATTTATACAATTTTTTACACCCTTTCCTTAGTTTCCCTGTGTACTGACACATTTCAATGCGCCCTCTTTCTTTACTGTTAGTGACTTGTTCCGTGGTTGTGTGGCTGTGCATTCTGCACCACCTCTCAGGAAATAAGAAATTACAAATACTCTATTGACATTTATGATACTGCTAAATGTAGCATCAGTTTCTTATTTAAACTGTTCATGATCATTGAAAACTCTTGTGGGAATATCTAAAATGTCTCTTTTATATTGATCACCTCTGTACACAACGGAATCCCATCTAACCTCTTCCTTTGCAGATCACCTCCAAAGTATTACACAAACGAGTGTCCTAGTCTTAGAAGATTTCAGAATGGATACTGTATTCTGCATATCCTCTAATCCAATACTGGTCAAAGCGATTAAATCACTTAAACTGATAGAATTAACACAGAGTTTAGACTGATATTCTGCGGAAAGGTTTTTATTAAAATAAAATTGAAGTATACTTATACTAATTTCACAAAAAATAAGATAAATTTAAATGGGAAGTGTAAAATAAATTGGGAATGGGGTAGCGATATAGGATGTCTTTTTAGTACTAGATGGTCCGCGATATAGGATGTCTTCATGATCCATTAGTGAGTCAGCATCTGACTTCTGCAGCAGTCATAGCTTCCACTTTATTAAATTCTTTATCTGTAAGCTCCATCTTGAGGTGATTATACATGAACCAGGTGGTTAAGAGCCCTTTGTTCAGTATCCATTTCTAGGGTGAGGGCTGCAGTTCCTCCTCTAGTTATTAATTCTTTACCCAATTTAATATTATGCTGTTTGGCTTCAATGTGATTTGATGGTTCTGCTTCAATGCGCTCAAATAAAGATTTTATAAGATTCTCAAAATTGTTGATTGGCACTTTTGGTGGATTACAATGGAAGTTTAATTGCTTTCATCGGGTAATTTGGCTCAGTCACTTCTAATCATCAGTCAATTGCAATTTTTTGCACCATCAAGATATAAAAGGGGTCAAAAATCAATACTTTTGAAGGTGGCTTCATTGTTATTAATAAATAACTCACTCTGACTGGCAGGTAAAATATTTTGAGTGACGTCATATTAGTCAAATGGAATCCTTTCTGGGTTGTTTGCATCTGCAAAAAGGGTTGATCAAATCATTCCACAACGGGCAAGTTTCTGGCAACTTTAGCAGTCTGGTATTGGACTATGTTCATATAATCAGTTGAGAAATGATCATCTGATAACTTAGAGGCCTCATCCACAGTACTAACCCTCCAGAGATGAGACTTGGGGGATATCTAAGATGTCAAGAATATACTCTATTAAAAATAAGTTAGTTTCATCAAAGTGTATTGAGTATTTGGCTCCTCATTTAGCCAAGACTATCAAACAATTACAAGTCCAATTATGTAATAATAGTGTTTTGGTTCAAAATAAGGATGAAAAAAATGGCAAAATAGTCCAAAAGACCCTGACCAATTCTTGGTGGAACCCTTTGAATCATGGCAATACTTTTATTAATAAAACTCGGCCAAATAGCGTGAATTTAAGTAGTTTGATTGCACTGACTAAGCGGAGGAATTATGGAAGTCCATTTGAGGTTCCTCCCCGTCCCATTAACCATTTAAGTAAACCACCTACGCGGGGACCACCCCCTTTTATAGCCTCAGAGGGGGTCCCAACAGGTGTAAAAAGTTTCCCATGGTGATTGGTTCAGAAAAAATCCTCGCCTAACAAACTGGTCTTACCTACTATTGACCCTTCATTGGCAAAATGTTGAAGCAAAGCAAGTTTTGAGAGATCTGATAGGTCAAAACCCTATATTTCCTAATTTAGACATTACTAAGCCCTATAAACTTTGAGCTTTGACACAATTTAAAACAAGCATCAAGGTATTGAGGGGTTCACTTCTTAACCTCCTACGATTACTAATAAAAACTTCATATAAAAAACTAAACACTCTAATTACTTTATTATTGTTAAGTTATTATAAGTGGTCAATTAACCCCAAAATAATTATATATTCCCGCATTGGATAAATCAGATTTCTCCTGCAGGTATTTGTTGAAATTTAGGTGCATGACGCACCAGCAAGCAACACACAAAGCCTAAAATCCAAAAAATGGTGCTCACTACAGGGGTTGTGCACTACAAAACAATTATCAGAAATAGAGGGCATTAGGGTAATAAAACCTTGCAACCTCTCCCTGCCTCTGACCCTCAGCTAGATTCTTTGGCTCAGCAGTTAGCCCACACCCTGTCTCAACTTGAAACCCTCAAACAGAACATATGCCAAGCCTCTCATGAGGCTGCTCCAGAAATTTCAAAACCCACTTTCTGAGACAAATTTACCCTAGGTGAGGGTAGCATTGCCTCATTCCTCTCTGTGTATGAGGCTTTTATGGAAGGGAAAACCAATCCCCAAAAAGTAAAGCCCATCCTCCCCTGTCTCAGCTGCTCCACCCAAGAGGTAATGGTACCTTATATGGACCCCCTTAAATCTTAGTCTAAGGTAAAGAAAGCACTCATTGAGGAGTTTGGATCCCTGCAGAGCTTGCAAAGACAAAAACAGGGCTTTATGTGCCTTAGTCTGAAAGTGGGAGTCAATCACCACTTTTTAAGATAATTTTATAGCGAAGCTCAACCTCTGTTGTTGGCCAAAATCCTCCCTCTCAATGACGCTATTAAGGCTGTTTTGGATGGATTGGCATCTCATCCTTCTTTGGCGATGCATATCTCTGCCTTCAAGCGCTTCTTCCAGAATATATGGGATATCAAGGAGGCCATGTTAGCGGTGGCCCACTACTATGAAAGTGATACTACGCAAGGAGCTCTATGGTGAGAATTTTCTATAACCCATCCAGCCTCTTCTATGGTTGTCTCCCTTTGGAAATCTGCTCCCGTAGAACTGCTGCAATGATATTCTCCTCCCCACTGTGAAGATAGGCAGATGATACCATCAGTGACGGGGCAGCGTTCTCCTCCATCTCCAGCTTTTTAAAGTGAAGCCGGTGAAGTTAGTTTCCACTTTGCCCTGCTCTCCTCTTTCATCAGAGAGGCCTTCCAAAGTGCCTCAATTGTCACGTCCTACCAAGGCAGTATCTCTATCCCCTCAGTATCTCCTCTGGCCATCTCTATCTCTAAACCTGTAGCAATTGGCAGCCCAAACCCCCTATATCAACGGCTAAATGTAGAGCCATAGACATTACAGTGACTTCCTAAAAAGTTACCCGGATAAGTGAGCACCCCCAGGACCTCCCCTGTAACAAGGGAAGCCCTGAACTTAATTAACAACCGATGGGACACCTGACGTGCATTTATAACCACCCTGATGACTAATAAGAAGGGCGTTGTGAAATGGTGGTCATTATGTGCTAGGAGCCTCAGGTGAAGTGGATATACCCAATAGGTTGAACCCTGATAGAGTGGACTTGGTTAGAATCCCCCACCAAACTTATCTCCGCTAAGAGTTGAGGGTTTTGAGGTCATTGACACTGCCAGTGACGCTGATCAACTCATTGCCACCTTGATCCGACCTAATCAGTGTGTTCATACCCTGAAGTCTATCCAGGAGAAATACCCTGAGACTTCCAAAGGACTTGCCTCTACCCTCCGTCTAAAGGAGGTCCTTTCTTTTCCCCCAACTTGGGTGGAACATTAACCAAGGTGGGGGTCATTGTAAATAGAGTGCGGGTTAGGGCTATCCTCAACTGTGTCCCCAGTGAATGTTGTGTCATCAAAACTCATTAAAAAATTAAACTGGCCCCCAACCTCAACTACAATCAGGAATTTGGAACTGCAGGCCCAAACAAAACCTGTGCCTTCGGGGTGTACTCTTCTCTGCTCATCCATTTTGGAAAGCTCATCTTGTCAGCTCCAGCGGTGGCCTTGGATAACAATACCTATTATCTACTCATTGGTACCCAGTTCATTCTTTAAAAATAAAGGGATTATTAACTTAAAGCAGGGTTATCTCTCCTTTTTTAACTACAAGGTTCCCCTGATTTTGACCAATGAGGAGCTTATAAAAATGATTATGTTTGCACAGTTAAGTATCCCTCTTCCACCTTATCCCTATATTACACCGCGGCAGGTTGACATACAAAATTGTTGCCTCAATCAGTGGATGCCCTGTAGGAATCCCCTTTTATACTTCTGAAGAGTTGGTCATCAAGGCTGGTAACAAAGGGTCGTTGACACGGTAATTACCCTGAAAATCCAACACAACTTCCTTCTGCACCTCATTAGCATTGACGGAATTAGTCCTTTGGAGCCCAGAGTTTTGACAGGCGTGCTAGACTCCGCCTATCAACGAACTATCAACCTCCTGCTAGGGAGTCTCATCAAGAAGGATATGGTTGTAAAAAAGCATCAGGAGGTCAGAAGAGGCAAGCTGATTTCCCTTGAGGAAATAAAGCTGGTTCACTGTATTAGGTCTATGGCGGATATGGATTAACCCACTGAACAGTCTTTATGTACCCTACCTTCCTTTCACATCTCCAATGAACTAACCCCAGATGAGCTGGATAAAGTCCACACCCTGCTCAAGGCTTACAGCGACATTTTCTCCAAATCTGGCACTGGCTATTGGCACATGAAGGGTTGGACTCATACAATTGACGTTGGGGAGATCAAACTATCTTCTCAAAACCCTACCGCAAATCCAAAGTTGAGGAGTTCAGATGTTGACGGAGATGAGACAGCTGCTGGATGCTGTGTTGCTGGTGCCTTCACAAAGCGCTTGGTCATCTCCTCTTTTACTGATAAAGAAGAAAAATGAGGTCATCATGTAATGTTGGACTACCACAAAGTAAACAACCTCACGAAGGATAGTTACCCTATCCCCCACATTGGTGACGTTCTGGCCCAACTCTCTTTGTCTAAATTCTTTTCTGCCATGGACTTGGTGAGCGGGTACTGGCAGATGACCTTTCTCCACAGGATCAGGAGAAGTGCACCCTTATCTGCAGCGAGGTTTTTTATTACCCACTCAGCTAACTCTGGGGTCGTGTATTGCGTCTGCAATTTTCCATTGGGCGATGGATCGAATTCTTCAGGACCTTAATATGAGTTGTGTGATTTTCTATCTCGATTACATCACGCTTTTCTCTAAGACCTCCAATGAGAACTTCATTCACCTAAAGGAAGTTTTCCAACGCTTGCGGGCATCTAACATCAAGATGAAGTCATCCAAATGCACGTTCTTCCAAAAGAAGATGGATTTCCTTGGGCACGCTATATCTCAAGATGGGATTCAACTCCTCCAAGACAAGGTTGAAGCGATATCCAAAATGCCTGCGCCTAAAACACTTTATGACATCCAGGCATTTTTGGGCATGATGAAGTATTACTATCAATTAATCCCCAAATTCTCCCAGATTAATGAGCCCCTCGTTTGCCTATTATATAAGAACACTCCATTCCATTGGAGTGAAGAACAAAAGGCTGCTTTTGAGACCCCTGAAGAAGCTGCTGCAACAAAGGCCGATCTGCCACCACCATGACTATGCCAAACCCTTCATGTTATTTACTGATGCCTCTGACTAAGCCATTGGAGCTACCTTGGCTCAGTTGGGTGAAAATGGGGTTGATCATCACGTGTCTTATTTCAGTAAGATGCTCTCAAAAGCTGAGCGCAACTACAGCACAACAAGAAGGAGTGCCTTGTCATCTTACTCGCTGTCAAATACTACCGTCATTTTCTATATAGGACTTCATTTAAAGTGATTACTGACCACGCCTCTTTGAAGTGGTTACAGAATATGAAAGATTCACTGGGCGATTAACTAGCTAGGCTTTTAAGCTCCAGCCCTTTGATACGACCATTGAGCGTTGAGCTGGGATGTGACATATGAACGTTGATGGGTTGACGTGGTTGCCTGTCCTTCACCATGAAAATAGCGAAACATAGAGGTTGCACGACCTCCTAATGACTACTGACGCGTGGGTTGATGAGTATGAACCAGTACAAAAGATGCTAGAACGGCACTCCCACAACGAAAAGGTGGAGAGTTGGAAGTTATATAAGAAAGTAGGAGTAAATTGGTTGCCCTATCTCCGGCCATCAGAGCGAGTATCTGTCATCTTGGAGTCTCACACTATCATGGGGCATGGTGCAGTACAAAAATCTATGAGTGGGTAAATGAGCGTACTACTGGGAGGTCATCACGGAAACCATAACTGAAGTCTAGGATGCATGCCTGACCTGTAAAAAACAATCCATCTTCAAGACCTGATATCAGAATCAACCGAGGACACCCCAACAATCCTTTAATACCATAAGTTTAGACGTGGTAGGTCCTCTCCCTCAGACTACAGGTGGAAATCAATATATCTTCAAGTATTGATCATTTCACCAAGTGTTGGAGCTGTTGCTCTCCCGCCCAGACTTCTTAAGCCATGGCCACCTTCTTACACCAGTATATCTTCACCCAGCATGGGTGCCCTCAGATTCTCCTATGTGACAACGGAAATCTTTTACCTCTAGAGTGGTGAAGCTCCTAGCCACCTCCATGGGAGCACAACAACTCTTCTCAACTCCTATAACCCATCCACCAATGGTGCCTTAGAAAGAGTTAATGGGACCTTAGTCTCTATACTTTGGAAAATGGCCAATTCCAACCCTATTCACTGTGATCTTTACTTACCCAGTGCCCTCATGGCCTACTGTATTAGCTACCATCACATCCTTAAGATGTCTCCTTTCCGTGTACTGTATGGGCGAGAACCTGTAGTGCCAGCTTTATTAGCCAAGGATATTTTCTCTGACAGGAATGATTCAGAGAAAACCAAGAAAAAGTTGGCCCAACACATCATCCAATTACAATCAGAGGCTATGACTAATTTGGCAAAGACTGTCACCAAAGAAGGCCAAGCTGTGAATGAGCTCTAGGCCCCTCACCCTTCCTTCTAAGTATTCAACTTGGTATTGTTTACCACAACTGCATCACTCTTAGAAGTGAGAAGCTCAGATCGATATGGGAAGGCCCATATATAGTCACTTATAGAGAGGGGATGAAACTCTAACAAATCCCTGGCTACTGGAGTTACTGTAAACTGTGTCCATGGTCGGTTCTTGCGCCTTTACTCTTCCCCTAACACTCTCAAAGTTGGTAATTTCGTACAATTACAAGTCCAATTATTTAATAAGAATTTTTCAGTTTGAGATAGGGATGAAAAAAGGACAAAATTGACCAAAAGACCCTGACCATCTAAGTGGAACACTTTAAATTGAGGCAATACTTTTATTGTTAGAACTCATCCAGATAGCACTAGTTTAGGTAGTTTGATTGCACTGACCAAGCAGCGGAATCAGGGAGTCCATCCGAGGTTCCTCCCCATCCCATTAACTATTTAAGTAAACCACCTACGTGGGGACCACCCCCTTTTATAGCCTCAAAGGGGGTCACACCAGGTGTAAAAATTTTCACCCACAGTGATTGGTTCAAAAATATAAAATCCTTGCCTAAAGGATAAGTCCTACATACTCTTGACCCTTTATCAGCCATTCTGTTGAAGTAAAGTGAGTTTCAAGAGATCTGATAGGTTGAAACCCTATATTTCCTAATTCAGACATTATTAAGCTATACTAACATAGAGCTTTGACACAATTTAATACCTAGAATCAAGATATTGAAGGGGTTCGCTTCTTAACCTCCCCATGATTACTAATACATACTTCATATAGAAAACTAAACCCTCTAGTTACTTTATTATTGTTAAAATATTATAAGTGGTCAAATAACCCCAAAATAATTTATATATCCCCGCAGTAGAGAATATGATTTCTCCTGCAGATATTTGTTGGAATTTAGGTGCAAGATGCCCTAGTGAGCTACACAAAAAGCCTAAAATCCAACAAAGACAGTCGCAGGACCAGTTTAAATGGCCTCCAATTATTCTGGAGTCCTCAACTTAAGTGTTAAAGATGTACTTGGTTACCTAGAGTAAATTGAGGTAGCCTAGCCCATCTGGATCTCATGTTGGCTTTGAGGGATAGTCTCCTCAATGTTGCTGGAGGCGTCCAACTGTAGTCTAACAGCTCATTGACTAGCTCTTGTTAATAACTTCAAGGTAGCAGGTTCTTTTGGTCCGCGGTAATGGTTGGTGCTAACAGGGTTGGCAATGCTGCTTCTCACCCATAAAGGATTTAAATACCGACATACCAATCACCCAGTGGTGGCTAAACCTGTAATTCAACAGCATGGAAGATAGCAGCTGATAACATTATGACTTATAGTTTAGGGCCATATTCTTTAGAATCCCTCCTAAGGTTCCATTCACTCTCTCCAGGCTACTGTTGTAAGTTGGTGTGTAGGGATTCACAAACTGTTGCTTTGGTCCAACTAAGTATTTTAGGTTACTCATATCACCTAATATAAAGTTCTTGTCATTATCTGGGAGCAAGTCTTGAGGGCATACATGTTTGGTTATAGCATGATTGATCATGAATTGGACAGTTAATCACATGAAGAATGTCTTTATTACTGAGGCTTTGACCCTCTTGGTAAAGTGGTCAATGTTTACAAGTGTGAATTTTGCTCTACTAGAGGAAGTCAGAAGCAATCCTACCACGTCAATGGGCACGCTACTGAATGAGGCTGTGGTGGAATTGTTTTAAACTCAAAACGTTTATCAAGTGGATGGAAACTCGCGCAAGTATTTCACAGTTATAAGACCAGGTGGACTTCATTGGACATGGACTCCTGATAGAACAAATCCCTCAGGTAAGCAACATCTTCTGAAACACTCATGTCTGGAGTGCTTCTGCTCTTCCATTACCAGCTCCATCCAGCTGCCTGGTCTGATGTACAGGTACCAATAGCTCTTACTTTTCTTCTGAAGGTTTCCATTGACACACTAGCTGTCTTTGAAGCACTTCTTAAGACATTCTTCACCTCATCCATTACATCCTGCCATGCCTCTTCAGGTAACCAAATTAGTCTGTACAGTCAATTACTTTCTGGAGCTTATAGATGGAAAACTAGCAATTGTGACATTATTTCAGAAATTGAGGTGTTTGTCACTTTCTCAGTGGATGATCTCTAAATCATATTTTTAAAGCAGTACTGACCATCTGCAAGGCGTCCATATGGACTTTTCATATTCTACAATTAGCGTTGTGACGCATGATCTATAATGACCTTGAAATGTACCCCATACAGGTAGGGTCAGAAGTTCTTCTCTGATCAGATCACCACCAAAAACTATCTCTCCATTAAGGTATAGTTCTTCTCAGCCTTGGTAAACTCTTTTGAATAGTACTATATGGGGTAGTCCAACCTTTTTTTGTCCAGTTAAGCAAGTATTGCTCTAAGACCAACATTACCCGCATCATTGTATAGGTATAGGTTTTGTTAAGGTCTGGTTAGGCCAAGATTGGTGCCTCAACTAATCAAATATTTAGCTCCTCTAAGGCCTGCTCTAACTCCAAGACCTAACATAAATTAGTCGTAATATTTAACAAGAAAGTGAAGGGGTTAACTTTGTCTATAAAGTGGGGGATAAACTACTTAGAATATTCCACAATCTCAAGGAACACATAAATGTACCGCATGCTCTTGGGTAACTCCATTACTTCAATTTCTGTGGCCTTCTTATATTGGGGCTTGATTCAGTTGGGACTTATCTCATGCATAATGAACTCTAGTTGCCTCTTCAAGAATGTGCATCTACTTTGTTTCAGCTTTAAGTTTGATGGTTGTAGCTAGATAAACTCTATGGAGGTGTTAAAGATGTTCTTGACTATTTTGGCTAAACATGCAAATATCATCTAGGTAGATCAGCAATCTGGACAGCTTTATAAATCTGAAGGTTTGTTTTATTGCATGTTGGAAGTTTTCAGGGGCGTTGTAAGGCCCTTTACTACAGCTATTAAATTGTATAGGGGCATACAGCCTTTTAAGGTAAAAAGGGGCCAAATACTAAGGCCCAGCTTCTCACCCAAATCTCTGACCTAGGGCACACACTGGATGAGAGATGGGTGGCGGCCGCCCTCCTTGTTTTCCCAATATCTTTTCCCTATCCTCCCATCGCCCATACCTATTTAGATGTCAGAATCTTCAGGTTTCTATTTTAAAAAATCAAACAACTTTGTGCTGATTTTAGAAATCACAAGAATCTCACCACCATGGTAGCATTGTCAGTCCTCAATAAAGGACTTACAAGAGATCAACCTGAACGGGGACTACTTACCTAGTAAGCTAAAAACAAGCAAAGGTCGAAGCAAAAAGGTTATTAACGGGGATAAAAGCTGACGCTTCTTTCCAAACTTGAAAATGCGAATTCAGACATTCAAAAATTGGAAAAAAGGCCCAATAATATTGGAATTATTGGCTGATCTTGTCAAGGCAAAATTAGGATTGAAATCATCAAATTAAAGAATTTGAAATCAGAATTCATTTCGTACTATCACAATTCAGCTTAGTAACCTTACATCCCCCATACAAGCTTAAAACCCAACATCTTACATTAGGTAGGAAGTTGGGCTATTGTTTTATTTTCCCTGGTAAAAACTATGCTCACAAAATTTTAATTTTGATGCAATTTTTAAATTTATATTAAAATCCGCAAGATATTTGTTTCCAAGGTGGACAACACCAAGGTTCTCATTTAATGGCCTCATTGCTAGTGGAACCCTCAGGTACTGGTACAAACTCAGCTGTGGAAAGCTACAACATCCTCATGACATGAACTCCCCACAATCTCCTTTACCTACTTATTATGGTGCGCAACCAAAGATTCTGTGCCTCCTGTTGTGGCTGCTAAAGCAGCAGCATCTAAAGGCTAGTTTTCTCTTGGCACATGGCCATCCTAACAAAATAACCCAACAATACAACTCAATGGTTACGTTGTGTTTTCAAGACTTGATGGTTTAGTGAAATACGGTTGACTATTCAAAGTTGGTTAGCTCAAATTTGACTTCACTGTCACGTGGGACATGAGAAGCCATAAAAACTGAATACCAACTTCTCATTCCTTGGGTTCCACTAATTTTAATGCTCACTGAACATAGTCCACTCAGGTTGAACCATTTACAAGGCCTTCTTCACTGTTCTCTTACTTTGGAGGCACTAAACCAGTTGAACACCCTAAGTGTAATCCTATTGAACTTCCCTCCTCCAATGCTGAATTTGTATGCCTTTTATACCAAAAGAGAAAGGAGAGGGAGAAGGAGGAAGCGAGTGCACATAAGGAAGAACAAAGGAAGGTTAAATGTGAAAATGAGCCATGTGAGAAAAAAATGATATCATAATAATCCCAATGGTTTGAGGCGGTGATCAAGATAGATGCTAACGCACCAGCTATAACTCCATATCATAGCTCTCTGGTTAAATCAAATTGAAGCTGAGCGGCAGAAGAATCCCATTTATGAGGATCTGTCAGAGGTACAGGCCTCTTCTGATCCATCCAACCCTGAAGCGGTTTCATTATCATCTGTGCGGGCAGCAGCTATGCCCAATCAGTTTTGGCCTAATCTAAACAAAATCACCTTCCACCTGTGGTTGCACAATAGATTTTCATTTGTGTTCTCTCAATAAATTGAATAAGATTGATCGTGCTTACTTCATGTTCCTTATGAAGATTACTGTGAGGCAGCGGAAAGTCACATCAAATGCCTTAATAGGCACCAGTGCAGCTGGAAATTTCATTGACCTGAAGGTAGTGCAGGATTTGGATCTACTAGTTAATACTGGACCTTCTGTCTTGGGTATTTCCCGCATCCCTATGGTATCACTGCCTCTCTGTAAGCCTCCTAGATTTAGGGCAAATGATTACAAGTTTGTGGCCCGCTTCCCTGCTATCTCTAGTTTGCTATATACATTGGTCCTGGGACTTATTTGGTGGCGCCGCCTATCTTTAAGCAATGATCTAAAACAGAACATGATGGCGTTCATCACACATACCTAGTATGGGGAAATGTCGCTACTATCAACTTTAGTCACAGGTAATGCAGTGGCAGTAGTAGTAGAGTACTATGCCTCAAATGCTGTACCTGACCTTCCCACTATGCCGCAAATCCTGGAACCTTGTAAAGCTTTGTTTAACGTTGATAATTCCAAAACGTCTTCCTGAACATCCAGAGTCTAATATGCTTCCAGTTGACAGTTGACCTTATTAAAATAAACTACCGTTGTACATATACACGGCTCAGGAAGATCAAACCCTCAAATTTTGGATTGATGACATTATAGCTAAGGGATAGATGATTAAGAAAACCTCCCCCATGTCCTCTCCAGTAATTTTGCACATTAACCTGAAAGCACTATAAGTCCTGTGTTGATTATGGCCACCTGAATAACGTCACAGTTCCTAATTTATATCCCTTTCCCTTAGAAGCTGCCATTTCCAAAGCTTTTTTAAGGTTCAAGGTCTTCTCTAAACTTGACTGGGTTAATGAATTCCATCAAGTGCAGGTAAAGTATGGTCAGGAGTGGCTTGCTGCTATCTGGACAAGGTATGAAATTTTTTAACTCGAGGGTATGCCCTTTGGCTTAAAAAATGCGCCAGCAGTATTAAAAGATGCATTGATAATGCTTTGTGGATCTCAGGTTCTACTGCAAAATCACATATGTTGATGATATTTTAATTCTCTCTCCTAATTCTGAACAGCACGGTAAGGATTTGGTGGCCGCGGTGACAGCTCTACATAAGGCTTTATTAGTGGCAAAGCCATTTAAAGCGAGATTTTTACAAGTAGAAAGTTCAGTTTCTGTGAAATCTGGTTTTGAAGAATAGTTACGCTATTGTGCCTTAAAATTAGATGCTATTCGCTCTTGGCCTACCCCTGTAACACAAAAGCTGCTATGTAGCTTTTGAGATCTGTCGCCTTTCTTAAGAAGTTTTCACTAGCCAACTCCGAGCTTGCAACTCCCTAACATCCCCTCACCGGTAAGAATACCCTTTTTGTTTAGACCCTGGAGTGTCAAAAGGCTTTTGATGCAATTAAGAACATCTTAACCTCTACCCCTGATTTGCATCGTGCTGATTAGAACTAGTCTTTTAGTATGGCATGCAATGCCTCATGTACTGCGGTGAGCACCATTTTGTTTCAATAATGTGACTAAAAGTACACCATGTGGCTTACTTTAAGAAGAAATTTAGTGTGACTGAGCGTTATCAGGCCATATATGATAAGAAGTTGCCTGCCTTTGGTTAGTTTATGATACATTGGCGGTATCTCTTACAAGGGGCCAAGCATACAATAGTGGTGCGCACTGATTATAAATCCCTTTATCTACTATCTCAACCCACAGAAGCTGGCCCACAGACAAACTCAAACCTCATTGGTACCTCTTGAGTTTTGATTTCAAGCATGAGTTTTTCAAGGGTTCCTCCCATATTTTGTCAGACATCCATAGTAGCAACTTTTTGATAAACATGTTTCTATAAGCGAATGATACTATTTATAGCAATACACTTGAGCAAATCATGACACCTTCTCCCCAGTCGTAGCCAAAGTAGCTTCTTTACCTCTGCTCAGCAAACCCAATCCCAACCCAAATCCAAACCCAAACCCCAAGTTTCCAAACCCAAAAGTACCGCCCCACTTCAGATTTTCTAACTGAAATAGAACTATCCACTCCTGCTGGTAACTTTCAGCAGATTTGCTTGATTACGCCAAATGAGTTGCACAGGGTAAAACCCACTGAGCAACATATGAGTGATATGAGGATCGCTTATCCTCTACGATTAATAATAAAGCCTTTTTATAAGGAGCTATTGCCCCAATGATAACACTTTATTTTAATAATAAACTAACGGCTACCTCTGTTACTCTTTCCTACATTTTTCTTTCTTTGTAAAACCCCCTCTTCTCACTTTCACACCCAACTAATCCTCAGTATTCCTTGGCAGATTCAATATGATTAGCTTAATAATCCAAATTTTCTACAATTAAAGGGTTTCATTTGAACATTTAGGCTTCAGCAGAATTCCCTCAATTTTCTGAATCATAATTGCTTTAATCAATTCACTTTGTATTGACATAATTTATTGCTCACTTTTGAGGCTTTCTTTAATCTAAATTCTGATCTACAGGAGCTATAGCTTATCGTTTAGTCATATTGGAATCTTGACATTACCCCCCTTGACTGAACAATAAGCTCCTATTGCTAATATGACTGAAGGAAAATTACATGTACTAAGTTAATATCTGACCACCCGTGGGTTCCTTAATGGTGTAGGCATCAACACTAGTCTTCTCAATTATCTCAAATGGTCCAATCCATATACTAGTGAGCTTGTTCCTTCTTCTGAACTCATGTTAGTCATGAAACAGGACAAGATCTCCTAGCCTAAACTGGGGAAGGCTGCTTCATCTACATTGGTCACCCACCTGATACCAAATCTTCTTGGCTAAACTATTAGAATATGCTTCGGTTTAAGGTTTAATTAGTGTGTCTGTTAAGGCAGACAAATAGCGTTGTGGCTCAACTCCGCTGGTATCCTCCACACAGGAATAAAGTAATGCTGGAAAAGCTGGAATTATACCATAAAGTAGTTGGAAAGGGCTTTTGCCAATTACTTAGTGGCAACTAATATTTTACGCAAAGATAGTGGTTGATAAAAGGGTACTCCATTCTGAAGGCCAATCATTTACAAGCTTGTGTTGTTATTTACCAAGGTTCTGTTGACCCATTCTACCATTTCATTAGATTTGGTGTGGTAGGGTGTAGTTAAGACCCTATGGATTGCCATTAGTTTGTTCAACTTGGGCAGGATATGTGATGTGAAATTGGCTCTGTTGTCCACGAGGATAAATTGTGTACAGCCATATCGCTGTATAACACACTCCAGGTAAACTTGGCTATGAGAATATCCCCTAAATCATTGATCGCCCTTGCTTCCACCCATCTGGTCAAATGGTCAATGGCTACTATTATATATTTGGAGCACTTTTCGCCAGTCATCAGAGACCCCACCACATCCAGAGAAACAGTATGCCATGATAATGGGGCTAAACCAGCTAGTATGTGGTCTTCCAGCGGAATGGTTTCTCCACTTGGCACTGATGACAGCAGCTAACCATTTGGAGAACAGCATGGTGCATACTCTCCCAATAGTAATGGGGTCTCAAGAACTTTAGCGTTTTTTGAAACCCTCCATGACCTACCACTCTATGAGCATCCATAATAATTGTGGGTCTAGTGGAAGGTTTTGGGAAACTTAACATTGATTCGCCAATCCACTTATACAGTTCCCCATTGTGCGCAAAAGTATCCTGTTGAATCCCACCCAACACTTTGATCACCTGGGGCGGCTCATCGTGATATTTACCCACAATCATCTTTTTGTACATTATGTCTGCCAAATACGCCATAAAAGTGACCATCAGTAATTGGGAAAGATAGTTCGCGTTCTGGTATTTTGCCCCTGGGCAGTTTACAATCTCGAAGTTATATGCTTGGAGCTTCAAGGGCCTTTTTACAAGCCGTCCTTTCAGTTCACAGACATTCTGAAGCCAATACAAGGATGCATGATCTGTTACCACTTTAAATTTCACCTCGTGAAGGTATACCTGGAACTATTTTTATACATATATCACCGCTAATCACTCTCGCTTGTTCATGGTGTAATTCTGTTCAGGACCTGTTGAGCTTTTGCTACAATATGCCACAAGATTCTCCACCACGTCGTCATCTTTTTGGGATAGCATGGCCCCTATGGCGGAAAGAGAAGCATATGTTTGTACAATAATTCCTTCTCAAAATTCAGGTATTGCAAAATGTGCGCGCTAGCCAATGCAGTTCGTATAACTTAAATAGCATTTTGACATTGTTCTGACCAGTCGTAGGTGGCATTCTTCTTTAGTAACTCAAATAGAGGAGTCTCAATACAGATGAAGTTAGAATGAACCACCGGTGGTACCCAACAATCCCCAAAAACACCTGAATATCACGCTTATTACCCAGATGAGTCATCTTGCATATAGCTTCTGCCTGCACCAGCTGAGGACTAAGCCTTTGGAGTATATCACAAACCTGAAGTATTCCAGCTGCTCCTTAAAAAAGTGTCACTTTTGGGGCTTAATTTTGATGTTAGCTTCAGCGAGTCAGCGGAACACTTTCTTCAAGTGATGGAGATGATCTTTAAATGTCTTAAAGAACACATTAATATCATCAAGGTAGACTAGAACGAAAGACAGCTTTAGATCACCCAAAATAGTGTCCATAGCCTGCTGGAACTTAGTTGGGTTTTGCACAAACCCTGGGGCATATGTGTAGGCTGGAACAACCCTTTTGAGGTGATTATAGCGCATTTCTCTTATTCCACCGATGGCAACTCGATTTTCAGATATCCCAGTATCAAAACCCATAGCGGAGAAATACTTGGCACCGCCCAGCCGATCCAACGCATCATTGATTTGTGGAAGTGGGTACAAGTCTTTTTTATAATGCAGTTTAGCTTCTAGTAGTTGATTACTACTTGATTGGAGCCATCATTAATTTTTGACAATTAACACTGGGGACTCCCAGGGACTCTTTGACGGCTCTAACATTCTCTGTTCCAACAATTTGTCAATCTCATTGGATACAACTTCTTCTGCCACCTTGGAGAGACGGATAGGCCTTGATCAAATAGGAGGGGTGGTCCCTCATGTCCAATCAATGCACAATTCCACATGCACATCCCAAGTCGTGGTCATCAGCAGCAAAGATGCTTTGTTAATTTGCAAACAGATCCATCACTCTGACCTTCTGATCCTCTGACAGGCCAGTTAGAGCTTCCTGAGGAACCACAGTCATTACGCTGAATGAGGCTTTTAAGGATTGCCTAAGATTGTCCCACGAACCAAAGTCATGTATCTGGTGGATCTCATCAAAAAGGAAACAGATGCAGATAAGCCACCACTTTATGCCTTTGCACCTCCATAGATTCCTTCTGCAGGTTGTTATCAACACTTTCACTTCCCCCTGCCCAGGTAATAGAAGCCCAGGAGCCACATGGGGTTCAAGCCACGATTTCTGATAGAGTCACATATTCTCACTGTATAGACCTTCTGGGATATATATTTTGAGCTCCGTCCCTATTATGACCTGATGCCCAGAAGGTATGCTTAAAGCACTCACTGCTCGCAGCGGAATACCATCATACTCATAAATCTGACTAGGAAGCGTTTGGGTCCTCTGCTTCATCCACCGATATTGAACAGGAATCACCACATCACTGTATGCAAGATTAAATTGGCTGGAGTGATGGAGTCCTTTGGAATTCCGCTGGAGGTGAGGTAAATGGGGATCTGTTGGCCTATAATGATAATGTTTTCTTCCGCAATATTGACCATGGGCTCAAATTGCCACATGAATGCAGTTCTGATCAGCATGTCATAGTTGTTATTAGGTAAAACCACAGCAGGTGCAGATGCCCCAACTGACCCAAACCTCAAAGGCAGCGCGCTGTAAGCGCCCTCTGACACAGTGCTCTGTGCCCCTGCGGTCCCATACACTACTCTTGGTCCACATCTGGTTTCAATGGAAGCTTAGCTACGAGATTGGTGGATATTATATTGACAGGAGCGCCAGTATTGATAATCGCCCTAATTTTGGTATTTTGAAAAAAATGTCACAGTATGTATACTCCAAATAAGAAGAACCGTTGGTGCTTATTACTTAAACATCCAAGGGTTTTTGAATTATTTAGAAAAGTGAAAATACCAGTGCCAACATGTGGATACGCCTGGGAATTTTTCTCTACTTGAATCGCCACTTCCACCCCCTCTAGAGCTGTGACATGTTTTGAAGGTTCACCACCAACTATATCATTCCAATCAAGGATTTTTCAAATGTATAGCTTTTGCACCATTTTGGAAGAACTCTGTATCTGCATTATTGGGGTTTCTCCCTCAGTTTGAGGCCAATATATTGTATGAGATCTGATGATACGATAAATCAGCAGATTGAGTTCCAAAACCTACTTCAAGCAACTCGTGAGAATTCTAGGGACAATTAGATTTGAGTTAGAAGAAGTAGAGCGTCCCATTTTACTCCACTTGCCATTTTTTCCTGTTTGTTTGGGGCAACTGGTACTGCATTAGCATACAATTTGCCTGGACAGCTAGCTGCATAATATCCTCATTGGCCACACAAGAACAAGTACTTGTAAAAGGCACTCATCTCCGCATCGCACCCATAGCTCCAGGTCTGAAATTAATTGTAGAATTGTAACTCATCTGAGGATGATCTAGTTAATAATGGGGGCGGAAAGGACTTGCCATAGCATTAAGGGGTTGAGTATTCCCCAATGGATTATAACTAAGTTGTTGTTGCTCCAATACCGGTGAGGATTTGGTAGTGGTTACAGAGGCTTTCCATTCCACATTGGGAGCACTAAACGTGATTGATAGATGGCATAAAAGACTAACAAATTTTTAGTAATTCTTCATCCTCATCAAGAAAGTACAACATAGCATTATAAAGTTCTTGATATGGCTTGAAAGCCGCCATCACTATGCCCACAACCTCATTAGATAAGATATTCGCTCCCAACAACACATGAGCCTCCACTGTAAACTGCTCCGCAAATTCCACCAAAGACTCATTTTATCAAAACTAAATTGTCAAAAACTCTGCCTTGCACTTAGCCATTTTACCCTTCCCCCAAACAAATTTATCACAGTCTCATTCACCTTAAGGATAAGTTACAATAATATTCGCAAGGTAACATGTGACCTGGTCAGCACTTGTGACATCCAAAGCAGATAACAACAGTTTAGCTTTCTGCTGATTGGAAGCCCCCTCCACGACGCGAATTCAAACCGCTTAAAAACCCTGTGTATGTTTCCATCATAGTAAAATGGGGCAGCTTGTCGCTGCAGACCTCTCCCTCCCTAATGACCTCTTTCATTTACACTCTGAACAGTATAGCTGCTCAGTAGTGTTGCCCACAAGGTTAGCAAGTTAGTTGATTCAGCCACTCACAAGGTGCAGTTGGTAAAAAGCCTTGGAGAGCTGATCAGTTATATTTTTATTTTCGCAGAAAAGCATTTTTTGAGCTTGGAGTAGTGTATGTGAGGCAAGCTAAGTTCTGCAATTGTGTAACATAATAAACTGGGGCAATACCTCTTTGATGGAAACTGGTTGAACATTGAGTGGCATGTATGATTTTATTTGATAAGTTAATCAATGGACCTCCTGTAGTGTGTATAACTTTTAACTTTCGGTGGATTTTCTTGATTCTGCCGAACAAGTTGCATAGGGTAAACCCCACTAGCAATGGAGGAGTGATATGAGGATTGTGGCCCTTTACAATTAATAATAAAGCCTTTTTATAAGGAGCTATTGCCCCAATGATAACACTTTATTTTAATAATAAACTAACGGCTACCTCTGTTACTCTTTCCTACTATTCTCTTTCTTTATAAACCCCCCTGTTCTCACTTTCATTCTCAACTATTATTCCTCAGTATTCCTCAGTGGATTCAATATGCTCCACTTAGCAAATCTTAATTTGCTACAATTATAGGTTTCATTTGATCATCAAGGTTTTAGCGGAATTCCCTTGATTTGCCAAGCCATAATTGCTTCAATTAAATTTACTTTGTATTAACAAAATATATTGCTCACACTCAATGCTTACTTCAAATCTAAATTCTGATTTGCTGGAACTATAGCTTATCATCCAGTCATATCAAAATTTTGACACCCGCTTAAAAGCCCTTCACAGAAGAAGGTTCTCTCTTGGATGATGTGTTGTCTTTGCAAGCAGCTGACGCCAAAGGTCTTGCCTTATGTCCAAGATTGGTGACGGTGAGGCCCTACCTGAATAGTATCCCTAAAAGGCAAGGGTAATTTATTCCGGGACAAAGTGTATGGCTTCCTACTGCCCTACGCTCCCGCGTCATAAGAGAACATTATGATTGCTGAAAGTGGCGTTTAAGCGTCGATCTGGTTGAACTAGGTTCACACAAACATAAAACCAGACACTTGTTGAAGTCAACAATCTGGGTAAAAATAACCACTAAAAAGCTTAAAGTAGGAAATAGGTTTATTTACTAAACAAAATGGACTCCCCAGTAGTATCTGGTACTGACAGTCTTCCTGAACTCGCCTTCAAACTTAATAGTAGATTTAAGCTATCTACTATGGCAAAAAAAACCTCGTTCTGAATGGTAAGCTCACTCAGATATCCTCTCTCTACCTGAAGTCTCAGGTGTATTTTGTGGTTACTAAGCATCCATATAGATTGGTATAATAATAGCAAAATCTTCCAATTACGCTGGTGAAGCAAGTGAAAATGATTGGAGTATATTTTAACATAAGATTGATACATTAAAGCTAACTGAATTCCGCCAAAGGTACTCAAATTACTGGCAGCTGGCCAAATAATCATAAAATAGCCTATAACCAATATATTAAGAGATCCATAATAAAGTTATTTTGTTGCAAATCTGACACTAAATGCAAATAACCAATTGAAGCCATGGCACTGGTGGTCATTTATATAAGGGAATAAGTATTGCGTCAGTGGGTTTTATGGATTCCATCAATGGTAAAATGGTAAGGTATCATCTCCATAAAAATTTGACAGCGTTCTCTACCAATTGTCAGACAATTACAAGTCCAATGTATTGAAACGAGTGGTTCAGAGGTGAATAATAAAAAAATTGGCCAAAAGATCCTGGTAAATTATTGGTGGAATCCTGTGAATCAGGGTAACCTTCTAACATTAAAACTCGGAATTTTAACTAATTTGGGCAGACAGATTGCTCCGGATTGGCATCTAACTCTGGGGATCACTTCTGAGGTCCCTCCCTTCATACTATACAGCTAATACAACCACCACTGCGAATACCGGCCCCTCTTATAGGGTTGGAGGGGGCCTTGACAGGAGAAAATAATTACCAACAAATGATTGGGTAAATTACATCAAAACCTTACCTCATGGATCAATACTACCTATGAATGATTGACTATTTTATAAATGCAAGGCGATTCTTGTCTGATATTATAGGTCAAATCTCAATATTTCCTAATTTGGATTTTACTATGCAATCCAATGTTTGATTTATATGGGTAAACTGACCAGGGGACGGAAATTCTAAAACAAAAACTAATGTAACTAATTGATTCAAACAAAACTATTAAATTGAGCGGATTGAATGAAACACACGGAACAAAAACAACCATCCAGGTGGGCAGCAGAAAACCGCTTATCCAACCATGGTGGAAGGGAAGGGGGGATTGGGGGCTCATCTTTGGCAGCAGCTTCCTCATCCCAGAGCAGGGTATGTGTCAAGGTGGAGAGAAAGGGCGTTGGGGCATTGGCGGTATGTGGTTCAATATCACCAATGATTGGTATTTCATGGAAATTGGCAGCTAAGAAAATGGCGCTGATATATTTGGCTAAAGCTTTTTTGGCTTTAATGTGGGCTTCTGGGAGTTCAATAAACGTGGAAATATTGGTTCAGGTAATCTTAGCTTTAGGACTCCATGTTACAGTTACCCATGTTTAAGATAGTATCTTTGCCATTTTTGTGCAATTGATTCACTGTAATTATACTTTTTGGGATGAGGGTTGAGGGGATAACAGAAGGGGGAATACCTCCTGTGAGCATCACCACTGATTTGGCAACAGCTTTGCGGAGGTTATGACAATCTGGTGTGGCAGCTTCTTCAACTGCAAGCTGGTGATCACTGAAAAATGATTCAGCATTTGGCTGTAGGGCATATAAATGAGGGGGTATTTGGCGTCCCATTCTGCATTAATGAACTGCTTGATTTTCATAGATGGTTCTTCAATGAGATTACCTGATTTGTGAATTTCAGCCAATATCTCCCTGGGTTCTAATTGAATTAATTTTGGTAATTGGTGTATGGTTGAGGTTTGGTTGATTTGTTAGAGGAAGCATGGGTTTTGAACTGGGGTCCAGGCCAGTGCTTGATTGGAGGAATCATGTTTGGCACTGATCGAGAAGGAGGCTGATTGGTGGCTGCAAGTGCAGCTGCAGCAACAGGTTTTGGGGGAGGAGGAGGTAGGATCTTACCCCATACCAGAACTGGTGTGGGGTGGGTGGCAGATTGGAGGTCAGCAGACAAAAAATAAGAGCTGTCAGAAGTAGCTAAGGAGGGGCACTTTCATTTCAAGTGGTACAACTTGAAACAGGATGGACTTATTGTTTGCCCGCCCTTGACATGGGCCCATAGTGGATAGTCAGAGGCAGAAGGAATGTTGGAGCAAGGGGGAATTGAAACAGTGATTTTTCTGAATTCAGGGCTGATTGTGGCATATACCTGAGGCCCTGCGAGTTTTGTGGCCCCATTTGGGACCACAAATTGTAAGATGGGATTGGAGCCATAGGCTGGCAAACCATTCATCAGCTTCTGGTAAAGCACCGCAGGGGGAGGTGGGTGGGCAAACCAGTGAATTGAACCATCAAAGTGGTATCTGCTGGGAGCTGGGTCCGAGTTGTGGGGAGGGGGTACCCTGGAATACCAGGGGCACAGGTACTGCAGTGGCGGCGTCAACTTCACAGGTGAAGCTGAGATTGAAATACCCCTTATAAGGGCAGAAACCATTAAACCTGCAGGAGTCATCACTGCCTGGGTCATTTTGATAATGATGGCTTGGTCGTGGTGTGGGAAAAGTTTCACATAATTGACCCTAAGGCTGAAATTCATGTTGCTCCAGGGGAGCACCAGAGGGAAATGGGTTACTGCTTGGGTATAAGTGAGGTGGGCGTTGAGATCCTTGGGAGGAACAAATCATTATAGGGGTTTGGTATGACTAGGCAAGCCAGTCCAAGAACTTTTTCCCACCAAATGGAAAATGGTGGGGGAGTTTACCGCTGCCCCACACTGGAGCAGCTGGCGGAAATCTGAGGACATTGGAGCAAAATACAGTGGGCGATCAAAATTTATTTTCTTAGTTTTCTTTATAATTTGCTCGGAAAGTTACGCTGAGCAGAAAAAGAGTATTTAGCAATCCAAACTTTGAGTCTCAACATCCTAAATACCTATTATTGACTTATTAAAAGGTTTATTTCTTATCCCCCATGACAACTAATAAAAACTATAAAAAACACAATTTATAGTTTACAAAATTTTTTATCTTTATTTTATCAAGTGGTTTCATCCCCTATTTGTTGTATTTTACTCCTAAAACGCATCAGCAGGCTTAAAAAACCCTAAAAGCTAGCACCATCTATCAATTCATAACTAATCCTCTTTCTAAATATTAGTTTAATATAAAATCTGATCTAGATATAAACGTATGGTTGGTCAAACCACTTACAACATTTCCCCCGCTTGACCAAACATCCAGTAGCAACAATGAGTTGGGGGCCCAAGTAGTTATAAAGTTCTAGTGGCCATGAGGCTGGTGGGCTGAGTATAAGGTTTAAGAAACTTGACATGCATGCGGTTGATAATGTGACCTTAAGTAGGATCCTTATGAGTTTAGGCATTGGTGGATATCTTCATTAAGTTTTAAAAAAAGCCTTTCCAAATGTGCTCTAGCTTGCTAATTCTTCCAAAGGCATGATGATCATAATACCATACTAATTCCCCTACATCAAAAATAGGTGAAGTCTGGCTCTCTGAGCTATTGCAAGTACAGCCTTTACTTTCCATGCCGGTGCATTAGTGTAGGTGGAGCTTTGAAATTGAATTAAGGTTATCATGAGTTTCTCAAGATACTAACTAGATCTCAAGCTCTCCTCTTTAACACAGGTATATTAAAGCGATGGCAATGCGAAATGCTTCCCATGTAGTAACTCAAAGGTTGCATGCCACACGGACAAGTATAAGCAATAATATAGTCAAACACAGCAGAAGGTAAAAAGACGTTCCAGCTGGACGCTTTTTAGATAACCAACTTTTTTAAAAGCCACTGGGTACATTCACTCTATCAATAGTGCTTTGGTCTCAGGGTGATAGGGCGTAGTCAGTACCCCTCCCATTTCCATCAACTTATTGAGTTTTGTGATTCTTTGGGTCATAATTTAATTGTCTCATTGTCAGTTACAATGAATTGTGGCGACCATGTTGATAGACTATGTTTTCTAGAATAAACTTAGCAGTGGTCACTGCACCCAGAACCTTGACTGCTTTGGGCTCCACATTGTGGGGTGATCATTGGCCACAATGATGCACTTGAATTGGACGCAGATGACAGCCAAAGGCCCACCATATCAATGGAGATGATGTGCTAAGTAAATTTTGGGTTTGGCTACATGATGTGTTGTAGCATTTCAATAAGACTCTTTCACTTGACAATATCTAAAACAGCTGAGTGTCTCAATAATATAAAGACATGGATTCCCAATGAGTATTGTGTTTTCAACTGTTTGAGCGAGAATTAAACCAGCCATGCACCGTTGCCTTGTGAGCCACAATTTTTAAGTCATTTTGCTCAGCGGTCCAAGGAAATATGATGGTTTTTTTAATTTTATTCGAGGTGGGCTGACCTGGGGATGATACTGCACCAATTGAGGGGAAATTGAATGAATGGGAAAAGAGGATAAAATCCAGAAAACTTCCATGCGCAGCGTATGATAGGCCAGGAACTCCAGGGACCGCCTTTGCTATTTGCTCTCAGTTTGGGGCATTGGTGCGCAACGCCAACACAGTCATAGTCATCCCCTACCCAAAGTTCCAGTATTAGAATCGAACACGGGGAGGCAGCGGTAGAGGTCCCTATTATACCACTGGGGTATCCTCCCCTGGAAGTATGATAGTTTGTTAATCAATTATCATATAAAGTTTTCCATCCTTTCTAAAGTATTCTATATCAGTTCTTCTAACTTGCGTTGAACATCTTCAGTTTCATTATTGTATTTCTAACCTTCCATTCTATTAAATATATCATCAGCCCTATCATCCAGTAAGAATACAGTATGAAGTCAACAGAGTCCATCTGCGTTATGATGCTTTACGCATGGATGGAAGTGAATCTCAAAATTGTATGCTTGTAATTTCAAGGCCCAGCGGGCCAGCCGCCATTCTAGCTCCTTTAGGTTTTGTAACCAATGCAAAGAAGCATATTCTTTTACCACAGTGAGATGTACGCCATGGATATAACCCCAGAATTTCTTACAAGTGTAAGTGACAGATAAGCATTCTTTTTTGTAACTGTATAGTTTCTTTCATGTACATCCAACGTTCAACTGCAATATGAAATATGATGTTCAAACCCTTCTTCATCCAACAAGGTAACACAGCCCCTACAGAGAAGAAGGAAGAATCTGTATGAATGATAAATGGATTTATCAAAGTTGAGGTACATAAGTATGGGCGCTTGGGCCAGGTACAGTATGGGGCTATCAAAAGCCAAATGACATTCCTCTGTCCACCAAAAATGCACGCTTTTTTGTGAAGGTGAAGTAACTTCTCACTTATCTTACTAAAGTTTTTTGAAAAACTGATGGTAGTATCCAACCATCTCTAGAAACACTTGAATGTCCCATTTACTGATTGTTTGTGTCATCCTTTCAATTGCTTCTATTTTTAGCGGACTGTAACTGTAAGCTTTGTTTGTCAATGAAAAACTTTAAGTATTCATGTTGCTCTCAGAAGAAGGTGCACTTAGATGTCTTAATTTTTAAATCAGTTCTTTCAAGCCGGCAGAAAATCTCTTTCAAGTGCTTTAGGTGTTTGGTAAACGCTCTAAAAACTTTTATAACATCCAGATAGACTAGAAAACAGATGTTTTAAATCAAACAATATTCTGTCCATAGCCCGTTGAAAGGTTGCAGGAGCGTTGCACAGCCTTTTCAGAATCTGAGTGGGTTGATACAGACCTTGGGCAGTTATCATTGTGCACTTTTCTTGTTCCTCTTTAGGAAGCCCAATCTTCCAGCAGACTAGAATTAGATCCATGGAAGAAAAATAAACGCCACCCAAGCGGTCCAGAAAATCATCAATAAGTGGTAAATGATATCAATCCTTTTCTATAGTATTGTTAACTTTTGATAATCTATTACCACACGGTTAAAGCTATACTTTTTATGATCAATACTGGAGAGTCCCAAGGACTCTTAAATGCACCAACATCCCTTGTTGAACTAATTGATTAATCTCAGGGCTATCAACATCATCTGCAGCCTTAGAACGCCTAATGGGATGAAGGCGAATTGGAGGATGATTGCCAGTATCAATCTAGTGTGATACATCATGGGCACATCTTAAATTAGAATTTTTTTTGCGAAAATAAATTTATAATAAAAAATAGGGCTAAAGCTTGATCTTTTTCTCTCTCAGTTAGCCCCAATAAGCTTTCTCGTGGTACCAAAGAGCAAGCTGAGGGATTGGTATTGCCAGTCAAGACCAATTACTCTAATGTACCAAGGTCATTAATGTTCTCTACTTCTTCCACGGGGATAATATGGACAAAAGCAACTATTTGATGTCACTTTATTTAGATAGAGTGTAGGTATAGATTAGCTAGTATTATTTTAATCTCGCCATGATCAGGAAGGATAATCCCTGGTGCAACAGCAGGATCAAGATTAAAGAGGCAGAACGGATTGAAGATCTCCCCATATAACCCTTGAGGAAGTTCCAGGATAAATATGTCCTAACAATTATTTAGCGGCCTGCTAGATAGTGAAGTTATAGTTATCCCGAAGCAGAATATCTTTAGAGTCCAAGATTTGTTTAGGCAACCACTGAGTGTGGACATAAAGCTGTTGATACGCCAGTGGTACTATTCCATCTTTATAAATGAGGATTACAAATTTTTCTTATAGATGCTGATTTCTCCGGATTCTGATTATAATATAGTGGAAAATATGTCCTGACAATTCTAAAATGTTTTCTTTAAAGTCATTTTTAACTCCATAAGTTCTCATAAAGAGGTTCTAACAAGGAAGTCATACCCTTGACTGGGCAACACTATAGCGGGGGCAGACAGAACCAATGAACTAGAACTCAATGGTAGTGCACTATATGCGCCTAATGAAATGATCACATGGGGTCAAACAGCACCATACTTTTTACAATGGTTGATATCAGGTGCTAGGCCCAGATTCTTACCAGTTTGGTGACAATTATAATCGGGGCCCAACTGTCTACAATAGCTCTTACTTTGAGCTTATTGACAGTAAAGTCTATGTAGGTGCATTCAGCTGCATATGATCAGTCTTTCTAACTGTGTAAACATCAAAAGCATCCTCTTGCCCTTAAAAATAAATTTTAAGTTGGCACCAGAAAGTGGGTTTATTTCTACCAAAGTACCAATAGGTATGGCCTTTTGGACTTTTTCCAGCTTAGAAATAACATCCAAGCTGACAGGGGGCTCGTGCTGTTCCAACTGTTAACACTTTAATTCACTACTACTGGCGCTAAATAACCATTGTGTTGGATTCCAGAAAAGTGGTAATCGCCACCTCCTCCTCCATGATCACCTGGGGCAACGCTGCTGGAGGCACATCCTCTTTGGAAAAAAGCTTAATGGAATAGGGTAATATAGATTTGGGCTTACTTGAGATTTTTAGAAGAGGCGGAAGTAGATAATCTTAGTTCTACTCCTCCTATCCTTTTCCCAAAATTTCCTTCCTTCTAATGTACACCAAATGATATTTTGAGCTTAAAACTCAACCTAAGGCAATTATAGGTTAATGATCCAGGGTTCTGGATAGATAACAAGTAACCTGCGCAATATCAGGTCTATAAAAGCGGGGCTGCAAGGTGAAATTAGTTCTGCTTCTGAGGAGATGACCTTATCTGAATGGTCACTCACTCTTGTTGAATTTGGTTAAGAGCCATAAAAAGAAAGCTCAACAACTGAGATAACTTAACATATTATTAATATCACTCTCCTCATCTAAAACAGGGAGTTGAACCTGATACAAATTGGTATTGGGCTCACAGGTATGATTTAGGGAGATCTGAGCATTGAAAGTATTTAACCCGTTTGCTCCATATATGACTTGAGCTTCATAATATAATTGTTCATCAAAAGAGGAGATTGACTCAACCTTATTTAAACGAAAAGTTAAGAAACAACATCTTCCATGTCGTCA
This sequence comes from Massospora cicadina, assembly GCA_022478985.1. NCBI lineage: Eukaryota > Fungi > Entomophthoromycota > Entomophthoromycetes > Entomophthorales > Entomophthoraceae > Massospora > Massospora cicadina. Next base: position 25,594 of record JAKSZP010013345.1, on the reverse strand, counting down.
TTCTTCCGCGCCATTAAACTCTTTTTATAAAAGGTTTTTGGCACTACAATAAGCCATTCCAAAATTTTTATAATTTAGGCATCATCAACTCTTGACTTATAGAATCTAAAGAATTCTTAAAGTATACAACTTAATAATCTCAGAGGCAATACTGATACTTAGTCTTAACAGCTCAGTAAAGATGTGTACATTTTTATATTGTCAAACTTTGGTAAGTTGATCAGTTTAAACGAAGTTAAGCATCCCCGTGCACAAGGCACAATGGCGGTGTCAGTTGAGATTGCCCTCCTCAGCTAGTAGTCTGAGGAGCAATTGTTAAGCAATTTTTATTTACTGATTTAGGTGGGTTAGAGTACTCAATAGAAGCCTCATAAACCGCCATCATAGTTATCAATGTTAAATGAACTGATACTTCAGCACAACGAGAGGTGAACTCATGACGGAACTGGATAATTATTCCCAAAAAAGGTTGGCGTTCCACCATAAACTGCTATTTAACAAGTTCAAACTTCTGATTAACAGCGGTGAGGAGTGTTGTAACTCCGTAATCTCCTATCTAGTAAATGGACTAAAGTTTGCAAAGGGAGAATATCATTCTCAGGCTAAACAAGGGAGTTACACCTTTTCTGCTCCAAACTGCCAAGGCGAAGTGAAGGATCTTTCACAGTAGCTTCCAGAGTGGACGCTTGAAAGTTCCTAGGTACTACCTCGTCAGAGCCTAATACTGAAACCCCAATTCTGTTTTTAAATTTAAAAATGAGCTGGTGGACCAAATTTATGCCAACTATAGGGACAAGCCGCGTTAGAGTCTATAATTTGTGCTAAGGTAACCAAGAGTGTTCAGCCTTTAAAAACTGTTGAGTGGTACAGGGTAGCAGTTGTGCCTCATGTAGAAACAATGCTGTCAAAATAAGTGTTTAGGCGTCAATCTTCAATGATTCAGTTTCACAAAAACACTGATACTAAATAATGTTTAAAGAAAGTAATATGGGTAAAATTAACCACTAAAAACCTTAACGTCAAAATAGACGTTTATTTTTCAAATAAGAGGAATCTCCCATAGTATCTGGTGCTGCTAGTCTTCCTAAGCTCATCCCCAAACTTAATAGTAGATCCAATCTATCTACTATGGCAAAAAAGACCTCATTTAAAATGTTAAGTTCACTCAGATATCTTCTCTCTACCAGAGTTCTCGTTGGTTATTTTGTGGTTACTAAGCAGCCATTAAGATTGGTATAATACCAGCGAAATCTTTCAATTATGCTGTGGAAGAAAGTGAATATGATTGGAGTGTATTTTCGCATAAGATTGATACACCAAAGTAACCAAATTCTACCAAAGGTACTTGAATCACTGGCAGCTGGCCACAATAATAATAGACCCTATAATTAATATATTAAGCAATTCATGGTAAAAATTTTATTGTTGCTTATCTAACATGAGAGTCGAATACCCATTTGAAGCCACGTCTTTATTGGTCAATAATATAAGGGAATGTAAATTGCATCAGTGGGTTTTAAAGGTTCTATCAAAGGTATAATGGTAAGGTATCATCTTCATATAAAACTTGGGCCACATTCCCTGTTGGACATTCACTTTCTCGACCTAGGAGAAAGAATGTTGGAAGTATGAGTGCTCCTGAATTGGCTACCATGATTTGTGCATCACCTGTCCAAACTTCAAATAATATTGTAGTCATTTTTGATATGGGTACCAAAGGTGAAAAGACCCTAGTGGATTCTTGGTGGAATCCTGACTATTAAGGAATAAGGATTATAATCAAAATCAGCTTAAAAAGGTAAAATCTAATAATAGGATTACTTTAATTTCTTGGCTGAATCTGAGGTGTTCAGTATCCCATGGATCCAAACCTCTGCGAGGTGAAAAGATTTTACCCATCAATGATTGGGTGCAAATGAACAAATTATTACCACTCATATCTGAACCCTCCCAAGGTGCGATGATTCTACTTGACGATGATAGGGTAAGGATTAACCAATCATTACCACATGAGTCAGACCACTGCCAAGGTGAAAAGATTTTACTCAAAGGTGATTGGATACAATACATCAAATTGTTACCACACAGGTCAGTTTTGCCTCAAAAAAATTTTATCTTCAATATGATAAGCTGAAAACCTATATTCCCTAATTTGGAGGACTGAGCTTTGTATTCTTTTGCCTTGAATATTGATGGTCTCAAAATCCAAACTAGTTTAGGAAAAACTAGTATTGAGAAAGGGACCTTTTTTGGTTTTTCCTTGCCTAAACAATAAAAAACATAAATAAAACTCTAACAGATCTATATCCATTACTTTTATTTTTTTATTTAACTGAGGTAAGCTGACCAGGGGACAGAAATTACCAAATATATGTGAAACTAAGAGAATAACTAAGAAATATAAAAATTGGGCACCCCAGGGTACTCAAGTTACCCCTGTTGCCAGAGGGACTGCCAGGTATGAGGGGGTTGGTGCACTACTCCGAGGGGGTTTCCCCTGCTATGGAGCAGGTGTGAAGGAAAGGGTTTGTCTGGAGGAGCCAGAGTGGGAACCATGATTCTATGAGCGCTTTTTGTCTTGGTTTCATATATCCATAGAGCCAGGCTTGGAAGTGCTCTAGTAAGTGGACATGGAATCTGTTAATAATTCCATGAATGCTTGGGACCATGCCCTTGAACGCATCTAATGCAATCGTATGTATTGTCCACATTGCAATGGGTATTATTAGGGAGCGGAGGGTAGATGGGATTGGTGACTTAATCTGGAGCGCAAAGATACTCTTTTTATATCGAGAATCCTGTTCGTTTTGAATCTTGAGCAGGCGTGTGACTTCCTGCCATATAGCTTTGGTTGGGGGGCATGTTTCTAGGCGGTGATGTAGGGATCCCTCCCCTCCACATACTGCACATGTTTTGTTAGGGAGTTGGAGCGGTCCGCCGTCCTATAGGTCCTTCTCAAACAGCGCCAGGCGTTTGCTCTTATCCTTGGTTGTAAGAGTGGGTGGTGTGTCATTTTCCACATTTCTTTCTGTGTGGTTAAATCATAGGGAATGTCCAGCATATCTAGGTATTCTATCCTAACTATGCTTGGGGTTGTTGCGAGCATATCCCTCTGGGGGTGGTTTTCTGGGTTTCTTAATTTGAATTGGGGGCTGGGTCGTCCCCTTCCCTGTATAGTACCCATGTTCTCTATGATCCATCCCATACGGTGGATATTTCTGAGGATATGTTTGAAATAAGGGGAGGTTCCATGCAGACCCGTTGCAGTAGGGTGCTTGGCAAGGTATGAAAGTAGTCTGGGTGGACTATGTGGGTTAATTTGAGCGCCTGTGCAAAGTTAGTCCTTGCTGCTCTGCACCAATGTTTTTTTGGGAGGTCTGGAGCAAGAATTTCCTTTATCCAGGTACCTAGCATGTGATTGGCATGGCTCTCAAAATCTATTAGTCCCATGCCTCCGCTTGAGCGTGGGCCAAATAGTGTTTCCATCCGTATAGGAGGGTGAGAGCCAGGCCACAGCCAGCCCTGAATAAGCGCGCATATTGAGGTTATAAAGGTAGGTGAGAAGGCTATCGCATGGGCCTGGTACCACAGTATTGGGAGGATGAGCGAGTTAGCAACTGTAACTCGTCCTGTTAGTCCTGGGGTTCTTCCCTTGAGGGAGGCAACGCGTTTGGATACCCGTTGTAACAGGTTACTTTCCATTGTCTCATTAGCATATCCCCCTGATTCTAGCCAGATTCCAAGGTGTCGGACAGGAGTGGTGGTGGGAGGTGTTGCAAAGGGTAATATAATTAGGTTTTTTCTTCGTGTGTTGGTATGAGGTTCTGATGTTGTGGCCCAATTGTTTGTGTATTTGCCTAAGAGGATGATTTCTGTCTTCTTTTTGTTGAGCGATGCATTGCTCACCTTGGAGTATTCCTCTAGAGTGTGTTCCAGCTGTTGGGCATCTTCATTGTTTGCTATACCTGCTACGCAGTCATCTGCAAAGGCCAGTATCTTGACTGTTGGTTGTCCTTATGCGGTTATCCCCATGACACGTGAGTCAGTTACTCGGAGGAGCGGGTCAAAGCTGAAATTGTATAGCAGTGGGCTGAGGAGATCCCCTTGTTTGAGCCCTCTGTGTGGTTTAATCTTATTTGTTAGGAATCCAGGGCCGCATACAGCCATGGTTGCAGATTCTGTTAGGAGCATCGCCCATTTTATATTTCTTGGTGGGAGTTTGAAGGCATGTAGACATTCTCTTAGGTATGGCCAGCTAACACGGTCATACGCCTTTTCCTGATCCAAGAAGACCAGGGCATCAGTTGCTTTGGATTGGCAAATGTTTGCAACAGGGTGTATGTTGTTCCAGATTGAACGCCCTGGTATAAACCCAAACTGGTTGGGTGATAGGGCATCAGATGCAATTGCGCCTAATTTAGCTGCTAAAATTTTTATTAGAATTTCTGTGTCAGTGTTGGAGAGTGCAATTGGGCGCCAGTTGGCCAAATCCAACTTGTCACCCTTTTTATACAAGGTTATAACGTAGGATTTATGGCCTCCTGGTAATAGGCGTGTTTCCAACAAACTCTGGTTCATTGACGCCAATAGGAGGGGGGCGATTTGTTGAAAATATTTTTTGTAAAATTCATAGGGTATCCCATCAGGCCCTGGGCATTTCCTACGTTGTGCACCGCGAATTGTCTCCCAAAGCTCCTCCCGTGTGATAAGGGATAGTATATTGTAATTTGGTGGTGTACTTTGTATCTTGGCAGTTTGAATAAATTCTTTAATTTTTGTGGATCTGTTGACATATCACGATATAATTCGGTGTAATAGCGGTGTACTTCCGCCTTGACCTCCTCAGGGTCAGTTGCCATGGTGCCGTTGGTCTTGCAGACCTGTGTGCATGTGGGCTGGTTTCCGCGGGAGTGGAATTGGTGGAAAAAGTATGTTGAACAGGCTTCGCCTTCCTTTATGAACTTACCTTAGTTTGATACTTTGATTCTGTGTTGGTGTTCAAAGATGAGATTGTTAAGTCAGGCTGAAATTTCTGCCCATTTGCGTCCCCAATTAGGGATATAGCCAGACCACTTAGTATTTATTTCCAGGTGGTCCAGTTCTGCCAAGGTACACTTGATTGTGGCTGTGTCCGCGGTGTACTTGCGTGATGCAATATGTCGGGCTTTGTTGATTAAATCTTTTTTAAAATTTTCCCATGTTCCAATGGGATCCAAAGTGAATGGGGCTGTGAATTCTGGGTTTGTAGCCTTGTTTTCAACCCAGTCACATATCTCAGACAATCTTATATTTTCTGGGTGAAGCTTTCTCCAAGGCGACACCTGTGTGTGGGATTGGGTTGGCGTTAACTGCACCATAACTAATTGGTGATCAAAAAAAATTATCTTTTTTGTTGTAAATTTGGAGATTCTTGAGTGGTGGGATTGCAGGATGAGGATGTGGTCAATGCGACTCATTGATATGAGCGCTCCCTCACGTATGTTGGGCCAAATCATGTGGGGAAGGATTGGTGAATTGAGAGGAAGAGCATCCTGTAAGCCAAGAGATGTCTTCATTGTGCAATATTCAATGTGTCCAGGTGGGTATCTCCTGGGATTAGGCCATCGATCTGTATTGGGGTTATCCCAGCAGTTGAAATCGCCTAACATGATGATATCTGGTGGGAGGGTGAGGGTAGAAATTTTTTTCAAAATTTTTTTCTCTCAGTTGCAGTGCACGGTGCGTAGATACATGCTAACGAAATTATTTCATCTTGGAATGTGATTGTTGCTACCAGGACTCGATTGTGCAAGCGTGATGATGAATTTGTAATTTTAAATTTTTGTTGTTTTGGACTATCACCCCACAGTGAGACGTCCATACTGATTGCGATGGTGCGACCCTGGTTGACCAGGTTTCTTCTTCCCCTTGTAGGCAGTGGGTTTCTTGGATGGCCAAGATGTCTACAAGAGGTTTTTGCAGGAATGCCAGCTTTTTGGCTTGGGACGTATGAGCCCTGGCTCCTATGATATTTAACATCCCTATTGACACTGAGGTGCCCGTGGCGCCTCAGGAGCGGTTGGGAGGACCCTCTGGTCCTATCCCACCGCGGCTCATTTTGGCCATGCTCCGCGTCTGTATTCCAACTCTTTCACTGCCATTGTTGGTTCCCTTGATCTGACCCAATGATTCAAGGGAATTGCGGTTTTTTGCATTTGCATCAACTTTTCCTGCACAGGTCTCATGTTGATTTGATGCGGGTTGTTGATTGGATTTTATATTTTTGAGGTTCAACTTTGTTGCATTGTGCACCGCATTTTCACCCAAATTGCGGTTGCATTGCTCCTCAGTATGTGCATGACTGATGACGCTTTGTGGCTCAGTCTGGTTACTGTGAAAATTTTCAACCTGGGCATATTGTTCTGATTGGTTGGTTCAGTGAATATCTGAAATATCCTCCTGAATTTGTCCGTGGTTAATGGCAGATTCCGCGTTTGCCGTCGCTTCAGCCGCTGCTCTCTTGCGGGCTTTTTGTGCTGCTTTACGCTGTTTACTTGTAACTGGGTCCACGATGGAGTATAGTCCATCTTCACCCCAGCGGAATGGGTGGTGGCCATCAGTCATTTTGGTGAAGTTTTCATTATCTTCGTCCATAGCTTCTTCACAAAAATCATTTTCCATTAAGCCCTCTTTTACAGGGCATGCATGTTCCTTGTGGCCCAGTGAGCCACAGTGGTTGCAAATGGGTGGTGCGCGTTCTGGTGTAACTCAGAATGCAGCTGACTGGCCCCCATCTGCAAAGTAAAAATCTGCTGCGCGGGGAATTCTGGATAAATCCTCTTCCACTTCTGGGAAGGGGTTGATTACAGTGATAGCTTTGCCCGTGCACAGGTCGGGCATTAAGTGAAATTGCTGTAATTCAAGTTGTTGGATTTCTCCGTAGGCCACAGGACCTTTGCGGAGCTCCTCCTCAATTACCTTATGAGGAAGGGTAGGTGGGGAGCGAGTCAAAGGAGATGAACAAAGTTTTCGCCTTGTTCCATCTGGTGCGCGTGGTGCGCATAATTATTTGCCCTCAGGGAGGGCAATTTCCACGCAGATTTTTGCTGCAGCATCGGCTTCATTGGCTGTTTCAAAACCAATATCAATCCAGCTATGGCCCATGTTGTTGGTGGCTACATACACCGCGTGAGGGAAAAGTGAGGGCTGTGTCTCACATGTTTTCTCCCACAGGGTCAGTGACTCATCCCCAAGGAAGAGTCTGATCCCGTGTTCCACCTTTGACAAAGGTTGGCTGAATTGAATGTACATGTATTGCGCATGCTTTATAGTAAATACCATAAACCCAGATGGTGTCTGAGTTTGCTATTTCTTTGAAGATTGGGTTCCTGGTCCCCCTCCAGGGCGTTTCTTGCCCTTAGTTGCACCATTAAGCGCATCACTTGCCGCGACGCTCGCCCATGTTGTATTATTTTTGTTATTAAGGTCGCCCATCTTTCCTGTGTGTGATTATCCAAATTTGCTGTTCAAATCGAATCATAGTAACTAAAGTGATTGTTATGAGAAAGAAAAGCTTCCATTACTTTTTTTTAAATTTAAATTTATTGTGGGAAGGCTGACCATGGGACGGACACTTCCGAATATGACTCAGGAAAGATAAACTTAGTACCAGGGGAGGCACTCCATAGAAGCAATGCTATCTCTTGTTGCCAGCGGGAACGCCACTTATGGGGAGGGGGAGGGAACGTGTGAAGAGCCGTAGCCACTATTGAGCACGTGTGGAAGAAGGGGTCTGATTTGATGAACCAGACTGGGAACCAGGAGGAGACCAGCTGTCAGCGACGTGGTGGGAGATATCCAAACATCCACGCTTGAAAGTGGTCCACCAAATGAGACTGGAATCTGTGGACAGCTTCAGGGAGGGTGGGGATGGAGCCAGCGATGGCATCCAAGACAATCGTGTGGATAGTCCACATGGCGATTGCAACCACCAGAGCACGGAGGGAGGGTGGGAGGGGGAGGCCATTGATGAAGCAAACATATCTCTTGACAGACTGAAGGGATGCGTTTGATCCTGGCCCAGCAGACGTTGGACTTCGCGCCATATCACTTTAGAGGTGGGGCACTTCTCCAGGTGGTGGAACAGCGTTCCATACTGTCCACACACGACACAGGATGAGTGTAAAGTGTTAGAGCGCTCAGCTGTACAATACACCCGCCTCAGGCAGCGCCACACATGGGAGCGGACTTGAGGCTGCAACAGAGGATGGTGTGCATATTTCCAGATAGTCTTTTGGGTCTCAGTGGAGTAAGGGATGTCCATCATGTCCAGGTAGTCCACCCTGGATAGGACATGGGGTCGAATGGGGATCACGCCATCATGGATGGGTAGCCCCTGTACCTCTTGTGTGAACTGAGGAGAGGGGCGGCCTCTTCGGGTTGTATGTCCGCTAGTACAAATTCTCCACTCTGCGCTTCGCATGGAGAGTAGGATTCGTTTGTAGTGGGTTTTAGTCCCGTGAGGACCTATGGCCGATGTGTGTGATGCGAGGTATTTCATCAGGGGTGGGGGTTTGATGGATTGTTGAGGCCCAAGGCTCGGGAGAAGTTGGAGCAGGCCGCGCGGGACCAGTGTTGGGATGGGAGTGTAGGAGCGGTGACAGCCGCGATCCAAGTGCCCAGGATCTTGGCAGCATGTGCTTTGAAGTTAAGCAGGCCCATGCCACCATGATGATGAGGGCCAAACATGACCTCTAGCCATACTGGTGGAGGGCGGCCTGACCAAAGCCATCCTTGCAGCAAAGCATACAGGGATTTGAAGAAGCTTGGTGAGAAGGGGATGGCGTGGGCTCCGAACCAGACTTTGGATAGGAGCATAGAGTTGGCAAGAACAAACCTGCCAGTGAGGTAGTAGGGTGGGCTCTGAGAGAGGCGATTCGATTTGTCACGTTGTCCAGTATACGGCATTCCATTACTGCTGACGTATATCCGCCTGCCTCCATCCACACGCCCAGATGGCGCACCAGTCCTATGGTAGGACGTGGCACAAAGGGGAGCACCAGTGGAGCGGTGTGTGTTGAGTTAGTAAGGCGTGGACGTGGGCTAGCAGATGGGCCGGGTTGGGAACTAATTGCTGGGGCCCAGCAGTTCTGAAACCGATTAAGGAGGATGATTTCGGTTTTGGAGGCATTCAGTGCCGCGTTGCTTACCCAGGAATATTCCTGGATGAGGGCTTCAAGCGCGCGTGCATCTTTGTTATTAGACACCTCCACCACGCAATCATCTGCAAATTCCATCATCTTGACTGGGGTTTGGCCTGGCACATGGACCCCAGTGAGTTGGGCATTCACATTTCGCAGTAGTGGGTCAAGGCTGAAGTTGTATAAGAGTGGGCTCAGGGGGTCCCCTTGTCGCAGGCCCCTTTGAGGGCGGACTACTTCCGTTAGGAAGCCTGGGCCACGCACTGCCATTGTCGCAGATTCTGTGAGCAGCATCACCCAGTTTAAGAAGCGGGGGTAGGCGGAATTGATGGAGGCAGGCCCTAAGGTATTCCCAGTTTACTCTATCATAGGCCTTTTTGTTGGTCCAAGAATACAAGTGCCCCAGAGGCTGTGGACTGACACACATTAGCCACAGAGTGCACGTTATCCCAAACTGACCTTCTGGGGATGAAACCGAATTGTTCTGGGGAGATGGTGGCAGATGCTACAGTCCCTAAACGGTTAGCCATGATTTTTGTTAAAATTTTGGTGTCTGTGTTTGTTAGAGAAATGGGGCGCCAGTTGGCTAAGTCAAGCTTTTCCCCTTTCTTGAAGAGTGTGACAGTAAAGGCCCCATGTCCTCCTGGTAGGAGGTGCATTTCCAACAGGCTTTGGTTAAGTGAGGCTAGCAGCAATGGGGATATATATCTGAAATATTTTTTGTAGAACTCATATGGAATGCCATCTGGGACTGGGCATTTTTGGTTTGGCGCACTGCGTATGGCTGTCCATAATTCATTCAGAGTAATTAAATTCATTATTTCTGGGTATCAGAAAATGGTGCAGATATGAGCTCGGTTGAGAAATTCTGCCATTTCAGCCAGCTGAATTGGTTCAGCTCAGTATAACTCAGAGTAATATTTTTGCATTTCAATTGCCACTTTGGCCGGTGTGTCCGCAATGGAATTATCTGATCTTCGCACCTGTGTGCAGGCTACACTCTGGCATGGTGCGAAAATTTTTTTAAAGAAGTATGCAGTGCACTTGTCACCTTTAGTGATGCGTGTGGCCCTGTATTGGACACAAACCTGATGTTTGTGTTGCCTTTCGAGTGCGTTGAGGTGTGTGGCTGCCTCCGCCCACTTCCAGCCCCATGCAGGGCTGTATCCTGTGGCTATAATGTTGGACTCCAAGTGGGCCAATTCCGCCAGAGCGTGAGATAACTGCCGATGTGGCTCATGAGCATCTGGAGGATAGATGGCGATAGTGGCGGATGGTGTCCTCTTTGAAAGTTGCCCATGTGGAAATGGGGTCCGCGCAAAATGGTGCAACAAAATAATTTTGCCAAAGTTGCCTCTTCCACCCACATAAAAATCCTGGCGACGTGAGCTCGGGGGGCGGATTTTACACCATTGTGGGGCCTTTGCAACTGTGATGGGTAAGTGGTATGTTATTGAGACCAGTTGGTGGTCAGAGAAAAATATTTTTGTTGTTTTGAAGTGGGAGATGTGGGGTTGGAATTTCGCCGGCATTAGAATAAGGTCGATGCAGGTCATGGACCTTAATTGGCTGTTGTGGATGTGGGGACGCGTCATGTTTTTGAGCAGTGGGGCATGTCACGGCAGCGCATCCATTAACCCAAGGGTGGCTTTTATAATGCGTAGTTCTACGTGACCCTGTGGGCCATGGGGTGAGGGTGGCCACCGGTCTGTTGGTGAGGTTAGCCAGCAGTTCATGTCGCCAACTAGGAAAGAATCAGGGGGTAGCGGGAGGGATTTGACTGATGAGAAAAATTCCTGACGCTCATGTGCACCGTTTGGGGCATAAATGTTGACGATTGTGTGTGCAACGTTGGCCCACGAGAAGGTGACAACAAGCACTTGGCCATTTAGGAATGGTTCTAAGGATGTGAATTTGAAAAAAATTATTTTCTGAATTAGCACCCCACAGTGCTTCAACCAATAGGATAGGGATGGGAGAAGCATTGTTTTTAAGCTTCCTCGGAACCTCGTGGACAGTGGGACTCCTGGATGGCCAGGATATCCACGGTAAATTGTTTTGTAAAACTCAGTTTCCTAGCCTGGGACGGGGAGGCCTTGAGTCCAGCGATATTCAGCATCCCTAGAGTGAAGGTTTCCCCCATTGCACCTTAGGTGCGAGGGGGCGGGCCCCCAGGCCCACCAGCCTCTTCAAGGTCCCCACGGGCTTTCACAGCAGCGTGAGTGTTAGCAGCAACGCTATCCAGGTTTTTGTTAATTTTTGCGGAAAGAGTCGCGTTGGCTTTGGCCTTCACTTTTTTGTTTTCCTGACGTCAGATGAATTTTTTGTGGTGCGGATAAGTTTGGTGCACTGTTGAGTGGGCAAAAAAAATTTTTCAATTGGGATAGGTCCCAAGTCAGTTTCAACTGGAGCTTGGGTGCAGCAATTGGGTGAGATCAAATCTCCCATAGGATCTCAGATTGAGTAGCCCACTTGGCATGGGCCTCCCAATCTGATTGGGTGATGGATTCCCAAGTCGCTTCTGCCGCGAAGGTCTCCATGTCCTCCTGGCGTTGTGAGTGTGGGATGGTGGTGGTGGCCTTGGCCGCTTCCTTGGCCGTGGCCCTACAGGCCTGCTTGGCCTTCTTCTGCTCCTGCGGGGAGATGGGCTTTAACAATAGGTAGCAGCCTTGTGCTCCCCACGGGAAAGCCTCCTTGATGCTTGCGGTTGGTTTGTAGTGCGCCTCTCCGCTGGCCATGGCCGCCGAGGGTGCTCTTGGAATGTGACGCCCTCCTTGATGGGGCATGCGTGCGCCTTATGGCCAAACGTGTCACAGTGGGTGCAAATGGGGGGCGCGTCCACGGTTACCCAGAATGGGTGGGTGGTATGCCCTGCGATGTCAATAAAGGTGGAGTGTGGGATCTGGGTTAGGTCCTTTGCGATCTCCTCAGTTGGGGTCAGAACTGCGATGGCTTTGCCAGTGCACAGGTGTGGCATCAGCATAAAACGTTTCATTTTGAAAGATTGTATTTCGCCATATATGGCGAGAACATCTTTCAGGTGTTGCTCCAAAATGTCATGTTTTACTGTAGTAGGCAAAAAGTCAAACGTGAGGAAAATTTGGTTTGATTTTGTCCATCTGGTGCATTTGGTTTCGATGACCCATTGCCCTTCGGGGAGGTCGACCACTATGTGCATCGCTGCAGCCTCATCTGCTGCTATTTTGCTTTTAAAACCCAGGTCCAGCCAACTGCGTGACATGGAGTGAGGTGCAACATACACCGCGGTCAGGAAAATTTTGTGTACATCTTCACAAAATTTTTCCCATAAGGCCATTTTTTGGATGTCCAGATACACACAGACTCCAAATTCCACCGACGAAAGTGGCTGGGAGTGTGGCGTGTTGATGTACTGGTTGCATCATGCTTGCCACGCGAGTATCTCTGGGGAAATTGTGACCGCCAGTTTTTTTGAGATTTTTTCTATTCCGCCAGATTCTCCTGGGCGTTTTCAAACATTAGAGGCCGCGGGCCTTCTGCCTGCTCCTCTTGCCTTGCTTGCCCAACTGCTCCCAGACATGGGTGCAGACTAATCTCCTCTATGAGATTATCAACCTAGATTGAGTCTTGAATTGAATAGGTTGCAAAAGTTTTTGCAACGAGAAAAAAAAATTTTATATTACTCTTATTAAAAAGTAAATTTATCATAATAAAATAATTGTGGCATCCAACGGTGGTTTCCACATTCCCTACCAATTACTAGTTCATAAATAAGAATCCTCTTTCTAAATAACAGTTGAATATAAAAATTGATCTATATATAAACTGATGGTTAGTTAAACCATCTACAAAATGATCCCCACACCATGAGACATCCAGGCGTGAAGAAATTAGTTAATCTAAAAAAGCGTTTTTATGATTGGAATGCCTTTACAAAAAATGTCCCTGCATGGATTGAAGGCTGTTCAATATTTGCTTACTCCAAATCTGACTGAACACAACGGAATGGCCTCCTTCACCCCCTCCAACAGGCAAAAGGGCCATGGACCTCAATCTTGGTGGACTTTATTGTGAGTTTGCCAGTGTCTCAGGGGTATGATGCGGTCATGGTGGTGGTGGATCGCTTCAAAAAGTATGTCATCTTCAACCCCTGCTTGAAAATATCTCGGCATAAGAAATGGCGCGTCTGTTTGTATTGCATGGTTTTTCTTTGTTTTGTTTGCCTCAGGAGGTAATCAATGATAGGGGGCCTTAGTTAACCTCAAGGTTTTGGTAGGCCCTGTGTGACATATTGAAGATCAATCCTTGCAGATCATTAGCATACCACCCAAAATAGATGGCAAAACTTCTAAACCAATCAGTTTTGGAGCAGTACCTTCGGTGCTATGCTACCAGATCCCAGAATACATGTGAAACAGATCATCCTTTGGCACAGTCTTCGTACAATAATTCCTTACACACCTCCAAAAGGAGTATAACCAATGTATGCAAACTTGGGGTACAATCTTGCCATCACCCTGGTCCAAAAATCTGCAGTAATATCCCAGATGAAGATGACTTTGTTACACATTCAGAAGGCGCAGCACCAGGTCCAACAGCATTTGACCAAATCTACTAACAATGCCAAATGGGTTTCTGACAAAAAGCGCCAAGCCTCCAAACTTTAAAGTAGGTGATATGTTCATGGTTGACACCTGGAATTTGCATCTTAAATTTCCTTGTCTTATGTTGGCTTGTAAGTGGAAAGGATCTTTCCCTGTCTCCCAGGTGCTAAGCAACGGATAAATCCATGTAATTCCAATCCACTGGAAAATCCACAACTCTTTTAATGACTCATAATTATTACCCTTTCAAGGACTGAAGGCTGCAGAGGTGGAGCCTATTATGGTAGAGGGGGCTCCAGAGTTTGAAGCGTAGAGAATCTTAAGCTCAAGGAGAGTCAAACGTAGTTTGCAGTACTTGGCATCATGTAAATGGTTCCCATCCTATGAAGATAGTTGGTTTCCTCCAAGGATTGCAAAAACTGTAAAGAATTAGTCGCTGATTTTCCTAAGGCCAAACCCAAGGCACCCTCACATTCCCTTCCCAGAAAGATGGCCTGGCAGCCATCAAACTTCCCACCCCGCACAAGAACTATGCCTTAGTCTTGGCCCTCAAAGGAATAGTGGACCCTGTCTTTTTAGGAAAGGGTAATGAAGGGCCATTGGTTCCATTTATTTATCCTGGACAGGGGCATGCACCCTCTTAGTCTAAAAAGGGGCTGGATTTTAAGGCACATCCCCTCGCCCTAATCTCTGACATAAGGCACACACTGGATGAGAGATGGATGCCGCCACCCCTCCCTGTTTGCCAATACCTTTTCACCATCCACTCTCATCTTAAACCCATTCAGGTGTCAGATTCTAAATATTTATAATTAAAAATAAAACAACTTTGTGCTTTTTTGGAAATCATAAGAAGCTCGCCACCATTGTTCCATTGTCAGTCCCTAACAAGAAACTCTAAAGGAAGTCAACTTGAGTGGGGACAACCTACTTAGTAAGCTAAAAACAAACAAAAAGTTGAAACTAAAAGGCCAAAAATGGTATCAAACCTGCCACTCCATTCTGAACTTTATTTGGCACATTCAAACATTCAAAATTCGAAAAAAGGGCCAGGATTAGCTTGGAACCGTTGGATGATATCACTAAGGCAAAATTAGGACTGATAAAATAAAATATACGAATTTGAAATCAGAATTCATTTCTTACTGACTCTATTCGGCTTAGTAGCCTTACATCCCCTCATCCAATCTTAAAACCCAACATCATACCTTAGTCAGGTGTTGGGTTATTGTTTTAATTTTTCCTTCATAAAAATATATCCCCAAAAGCTAAGTATACTGTTAATTTTTCCAAAATTCATATTAAAATCCGTGTGGTTGGAGTCCAAAGTGGACAACACCCAAGGGTCTCATTTAATGGCCTCTTTGCTAGAGGAACTCTTAGGTACTAGTATGAACCCACTGTGAGAAGCTACAACTCCCCATGACAAAAACTCCCTCATTCCCTTCACAGACCTCTGATGGTGCGCAACTGATTAGTCTATGCCTCATGTTGTGGCAGCTAAAGCAGCAGCATTCAGAGGCCGTTTTTCTCTTGGTATGTAAACATATTAACAGGCGTTGCACAGTCCCTGTGGCATCATTATTGGCTCAACCAATCCGTGACTGCTGTTCATAACGCTTTTGTTACTCCACGAGAGATCCATCAGCTTTTATCCACTGGCCAAATCCATCAGAGAAATATTGTATTCTCCTAAGCTTTTTAAAGAATCAGCTATGTACAGTAGAAGGCAGATATGTTTCTTTGGATTTTGTTCATTCAGAGTTAGTCCATGACTACATGGTGATTCAAATCCTTCTTGTGTACTAGCAATAGCGGAGAAGCCCAAACAACTCTTTAGAGGTCTGATAAGACCTGTGTCTGTTAATTTACTTAGTTCTTGGGAATAATGGCATCTTTGGCTTTTTGAACACAGTAAGGTTTTGACTTGAATGGAATAGATGATGCTTTGTCCATCTTGTGGGTCTTTTTGTTAAAGAGTTTATATTCATTAGACCTGGTACTAAAGGTAAATTATTCATCCAATAGCTCATTTAGTTTGTTCTATTACTTAAGTGTCCCCTCTTCAAACCTAAGCTTGTCAAAGCTTTTTATATCATGTACTGACTCAATATCATTGCAACTTGGTAGTAAGACTTTGCAATAGTTTGTCTTTTCTCTACACTTATTGCTGGGTGATATATTTCATGATATGATAATCACTCTCTAAAGTAGATAGTATTATAAAAGCAGGTGAAATTTTACTCTTGTCCTCAGATTCTTTCATAGCCTTAAACTATTACATAAAATTTGGTAGTATCTTCAGCCTAATTTATAGGGACATCCGCCGTTAATTCTCTGGTCTGATCTTCATAATTTAACTAGCTCTAAGTGGAAAACCCTCTTCCATGCTGGCCATAGAGGGTAGTTGCTTCGTACCCTTCTATTTAAAAGTTTATTAAATAGGGTAAAACAATAAATATGTCTCTACTAAACATTTACATTGTTTTCATGGTTTAGCTTCTAATCTTTAAACACCAATGGCAATTGAAAGCTCAGAATACCTACAGTGCTGGTTATAAAGTTGATCTTGGCTCTAACTCAAGGTAAAACCACATCATGATAAAAAAGTTATTTCATTATCCAAAAACACTGCTAAAGCCGTTATTACCCATTCACCCAAAGCATAGTGGTAATGCTGAGTAGGCTCCTAAAGCGCGGGTAATGTCAGGTCCAGCTGTTTAGTACCTCATGTTGCAGTCTATGTCAGGCATAACGTTAGGAATACAGCGTGGTAATAAATGTCTGGCTTTCTTTGTGTGTACGCCAAGACCCATAAGGGCAACCATGGTCTACTAGGCACCACTGGTTTTAAAGCGCTCGGTGTGGGCGTTTTGCAGGGCGTGTGGATTGGCGCCAACCCATGGAAATGTTGCCTATTTGCCATTTTACCCAAAAAAGTAACTAAAAATATGTGTTTTTAATTTATTTTTCATAAACTTAACAAGAAACCTGAAAAAAATAACTCAACACCCTAACATTAGCAGGGTGCTGGGGCTTATGGTAGGATGAGGGGAGAGCTGCAAAAGCTGAACTATGGTAGTGGGAACGGATTTCCAATTCAAATATTTTAATAAAATTTTTAATATCTACTTTCACGTTGATAGTATTTAAAGATAATTTTAAGCTATTCCCAAGACATATTCCCTACTTCCATATGTCTAAATATGGCTCATCAATTTCAGAATGGGGTTTAAGGTTCACTTCCTGTTTTAGCCTTTTTGTTTCGACTTTTTGCTTGTTTTTAGCTTACTAAGTAAGTTGTCCCCACTCAGATTGACTTCTGGTGGAGTCCCTTGTTGGTGACTGACAATAAACCATGGTGGCGAGCTTCTTGTGGTTTCTAAAATCTGAACAAAGTTATTTATTTTTTTAATTAAAAATCTGAAGATTCTGACACCTGAATGGGTTTGAGCTGAGGATGTGATGGAGGAAATGCGTGTGGCAGCCAGGGGAAGCAGCAGCCACCCATATCTCATCCAGGTTTGGCCTAGGTTAGAGATTTGGGTGAGGGTCTTGGCCTTGGAGTTTACCCCCTTTTTTGACCTAAAGAGGCGAATGACCCTGTCCAGCTTAATAGCTAGAGCTAAGGGCCTTACACAAAAACTTCTCTGTTCATGAGTTTAGATGACAATATGTTGACGGGACCTCTTATGTCCAGCATAGCCAAGATGCATACTTTCAGTATCTCTAATTCTACTTTCATTACACTCTTTTAAAAGGATTCCAGTTGTCAGAATTTCAGTAACGGATGCTTTGAACTGCTTTGGGGCTTCAGCGGGCGTTGTATTTTTTAAAATATCCTCACTATCCAGCTTTAAGTTCTTGAAATTAGGAGTCACCAGATGCTCTCCTTCTTTAAATGAGATGATAACCTGGGTAAGTTGCTTTTCTTGAGCCAAATAAGTTCCATTTAATTCATTACTTTAATTATTTATTCCTAACTTAGCAGAAACTAAACCACACTTGGTGCCCCTAGCACGTGATACTTTGCATTTGCTAAGACCTTATATTCGTGGTCATTTTCACTCTCAGTATGAAAACTCAAATAGTTCACGGCTTTTGTGGTATCCTCCTTGGAGGTGTATCCTTATTTTTGGTGACGTTTAACGGACAGATCACTAGAAATGACAAGGCTGTTAGAACTTAATGCAAGTCAATTCTCAACAGAGTAGGAGTTCTGTTGGTTTTGGATTTCTTGTCCTTTAGTTTATTGCTTTTTTCATTACCTTTGTAGATAGTCTTGCTGATACTTCAAAGGGATGTACCCAAGGATATATAATCCATTTGTACATCACTTGTACATTGAGAATTTCTTTTTTTGAGGGCCTTTATAACATCGCAATTTTGACTATGAGGGTAATATGTATCTTAAAGATGGGATGCATTTCCAGAGAACTCAAAAATTGTTTTCTCTGTTGGCAAGTCCATATATCCCATTGTCCATACTGCTAGCTTTGAGATAGTATTGTTTAGCGTAATTTGCTACTAACTCGTTCTTGCCCATCTCATATATGTAATAATTCCAGTTACATGTTTTAGACATCCTGTTCTTTCCCAAACTCCGAGAGGAGAAGCTCTTTGATTTGGTCCATATCATCCCAGCTCATAAGCCCATTATAAGGATTTCCTGAGTATCATGACTCATATATTTTACACGTGTCAAGTCTTTTGGTGTTCATTATTGCATTAATGATATCCTTGTACATCTTTAGAGGAAACCTGCAATAGTTCTTCCCTCAGTATTTACACAATATTGGTATAAGATTTGAAGTTTAAGTCTTCTTATATAGGCTTGCCAATTACTATGCTCATTTTTGCAGCAGTCATTTGAGTGGCTAGAATCATTATCTCTAACTGAGTAGCTGCATGAGAGGAGGTAGGTTCTAGTTGTGTTAAAGTACTCAGTTGAGATTTTAACACATCCATATTAATGTCAAAGGTGTTCAGCATGGAATTGTGCTGGTCTGAGCGTTCTCCATATTTGTGCAAAGTGAAGATTTTAACCTTATTTTCATTTCAAATAGTAAAATTTGATCTTACTTATCCCTAATGCCTGATAAAAGCTTCACTATGCGTTAAGGTCATATCAGAGATTGAAATAGAGTCATTGCGGGGTTTTAAGCAGTCTCCTTGACACGCTCAAGTTGATATATAAGTGTGATGATTATACTTTCAAGGTGTGTAGTCTCGAATAGATGGTTCCCTCCTCCCTTAACATAAGCTCAGAAGAATCCTCACTGTAGTACGCTTCCATATCCGCTGACAAACAGCTCTTGAGAATCATAATTTCTTTGCTTTGGTCTGATGATATCACCTCTGTAGTGAGCACCAAAGCTAGCTTGTCAGCCCTTGTTCGCTTACTTTGGACGCAGACTTGTTACTTAAGGGTTCTGTTCCAGCCATTTAATATACCAGGCGCCCTTCTGAAGTGACATGATGATCTTTATGGGGAAAATATTTACTATGCTATCCAATTTCTTATTCTTTTTATTAAAACTGTTCCCGCTTTGGTGAACCTCTTGTGAATACTCTCTGACATGTACTCTTTTATAATGACCACTTTTGGACACAATGGAATTCTATCCAACCTCTCCCTTGGTAGCAAGATCCAAGGTATCCGCGCAAATGAGTGTCTTGGTCTTCCAGAGCAGATCTTGGACTGGCTATTGTATTATTTTCATCCTTATATCAAAATGATTACTGGAGATTAGATCGCTTAGATTAAAAAAAACAAGGAGGATAAGCTGAGATTCTGTGATAGGGGGTTATTAAAGTTAAAGTATTTTATAATACTTCATAAAAATCAGGATAAATTTGAATGTGTATTGTAAAATAATTTGTAATGGGGGTATGTTATTAGATCTTTATGATCTCCTAGTTAATTGGCATCTGAAAAAAACTACACTAGTTGTGGCATTTATTTGTTTCAATTCTCATATCTACAAGCTCTGCCTTGCAACGAGTATCCCCGAACCAGGATGTTCAAGAGCCCTTTGTTCAGTCCCCAATTATTGATTGAGGGCTGCAGCTCTGCCTTGGGATGTTGCTTCTTTACCCAACATAGTATTATTCTGATTGGCTTGAAGTTCATTTTATTGTACTGATTTGATGCTCCTCTCATCAGTGTTTCTTACAATTCTCAAGTTGGATGAACATCACTTCTGGCGATACAATGACGGAAGATTCGATCAATTCTTTTGAGATAATTTGACTTGGCCATATATTTGTCATCAACCAATGAAATTTATTTTGCACCCCTGAAGGTATAAAAAGGGGTTACAAATCATTCTCTGGCGGCGGTTTGTCCTCTTTGAGCTTTAAAAGCCCTGAGGGGCTCCTAGTGCAGGCAACTATTGCGGGATGAAGACCTGGGGTACAGCCCCACCACACTAGGGCTGCGCAAATCTAAGCACCACTTAAAAGTGTGGTCCAAACCATGATTGTAGTGGCTCACACTAGCCCTAAATTGACATGCTACCCCTTTTAAGTACTGGCAGCTCGTCTGCACCAGTCAGGACAGGCAATATTCCTCTCATCCCCATTGCAGGGGACAAGACCTGATGACCACCAGGTTTAAGGCCCCTGAGGTGGGGAGAAGCCAAAGCCCTCCCCTTTGTCAACTGCTTTTTTTAATGAAGTTATGCTCTACAGCCCCTTTTTTTCCAGGAAGCCTTGGAGTCAGGCGGACAGCAAGTAAGAATTAGACTGGCCTGCCAGCCCAGATGCCAGAGCATCCAAGTGGCAAACCAGAATGCCAGAGGCACTGCTGCTGGTACAACGAATATGGAACTGGAAGGGAGCTTAATCCTCAACAGGTAAAAACGGGATTTTGGGGGAAGTTGTTTTTATTGGAAAATTTAAGGAAGGAGAATCGACCAACAATTTTCTCAGTATGATGCGCCTATTTAGATAGTCATCAATTTTGAGAGAAAACAAGCTGGTATTGGGTTCCACAAGTCTAACCTAAGCGGTGAATTATTCAGAAAATGGGCGGGTTAGTTCCCTGGGAACTGACAGCGCAAAATTTGGTGGTGGGCCGAGTTGCGGTCAGTTTGACCTAAGCGGTGAACTATTCAAAGATGGGCGGGTTAGTTCCCTGGGGACAAAACATCACAAAATTTGGTGGCGGGCTGAGTTGCAGTTGGTTTGACCTAAGCAGTGAACTATTTGGAAATGGGCGGGTTAGTTCCCTGGGGACTAACATCACAAAATTTGGCAGCGGGCTGAGTTGCAGTCAGTTTGACCTAAACGGTGAACTATTTAGGATTGAGTGGGTTAGTTCCCTGGGACTAACATCGCAAAATTTGGCGGCGGGCTGAGTTGTGGTCAGTGGCATTGCATCAGGTGCAACGCCCAATTTGCTGGCAGGAATCTGCCCATTGGTGGTGATGCCTGACACATTTGGGAGAGGGTGATTTTTCAATCATCAGTAAACTGAATTGCAACCATCAGGCATTCCAGCCAATAGCTCAGTCTTCATACCTTTTTGACCATTTGAAATCTGAGTATCAGGCTAATTGCTGCTTGAATTAGTTTCGATTGATTCCATTTTTAAAATCTTGGCACAGATTTTACTGATTCCTCATAACAGTTCTGCCAAGGAGAGTGCGGGTACCAGAAGTGGGATCCAAAGTGGAAAGTCTATTACCCAGCGCTCATCTACCACATGAGCGAGATCGCCCTGAGTAACGAAGTTATGGCCATCCTCTTTGGTACCTTATTGCTCGGGAATGGAAAGATGGCCTGATCAACGCCCAGAGGATGTTCACCGGGACTTACATTACCCTTTCCTTTTTCCAAGAGAAGATCCTCATCACTGGGAAACTGTATGAGAGCCACCTTCTTGTGCACCTTGGGTGACTTGATTGCCATTACTGATGCAGGTTTTTTGGGGAAACAGAGAAACTTAAAGTGGGATATGTGGAGTGCTTCAACCAAGTTCATGCAATTCGCGCAATTGCACACCTTGCCCCAACTGTTCTTGTAGGCCGGATATCCTTTCCAAGCCATGAAATATTGAATGGAACGTCACAATTTCTGGGATGCCAGGATAACCTCTTCCTTGGCCTCTTCCCCATTTTCAACAATAATAGGTTCCAGTTCCATGGGAATTGCACCTTTGAAGGGCGACAGCTGGGAAACTACTGGGCTTTGGGAAACAAAATCATTGCAATTTGAGATGTCAGACCCTGCTGACATGGGCAAGATAGCCGCGGCAACTATGGGGTATGAGTTTAGAGTTTTGAGTGGAATGGGACTAATGTGGGCAGGGATAATCTTCTTTACGACTTGATTCAGTTGGAAAGAAGGGACCATTGCTGCGCCAATATCTATGAGAAAGGTGGAAATGGTAGAGATTGATGGTTGGTCAATTATGTCAGGTGGACAGCAAGTAATAATTAGACTGGTCTGCCAGCCCGGATGCCAGAGCATCCAAGTGGCAAACCAGAATGCCAGAGGCACTGCTGCTGGTACGTTGAATATGGAACTGGAAGGGAGCTTAATTCTCAACAGATAAAAACGGGATTTTGGGGAATTTGTTTTTATTGGAAAATTTAAGGAAGGAGAATTGATCAACAATTTTTTCAGTGCAATGCACCTGATTAAATAGTCATTGATTTTGAGGGAAAACAAGCCAGGATCAGGTTCCGCAAGTTCAACCTAAGCGGTGAATTATTCAGAAAATGGGCAGGTTAGTTCCCTGGGAACTGACAGCGCAAAATTTGGTGGTGGGCCGAGTTGCAGTCAGTTTGACCTAAGCGGTGAACTATTCAAAAATGGGCGGGTTAGTTCCCTGGGGACCAACATCACAAAATTTGGTGGCGGGCTGAGTTGCAGTTGGTTTGACCTAAGCAGTGAACTATTTGAAAATGGGCGGGTTAGTTCCCTGGGGACTGAAATTGCTAAATTTGGCAGTGTGCCAAGTTGCGGTCAGTTCAACCTAAGTGGTGAACTATTTGGGAATGGGCGGGTTAGTTCCCTGGGGGACTGACATCATAAAATTTGACAGCGGGCCAAGTTGCGGTCAGTGGCATTGCATCAGGCGCAACACCCAATCTGCTGGCAGGAATCTGCCCATCGGGGATGATGCTTGATGGATTTTGGAGGGGGGGATTTTTTCAATCATCATGTAAACCAAATTGCAACTGTCAGGAATTCCAGTTAATAGCTCAGTCTTCAAACCTCTTTGACAATTTGAAATCAAAGTATTGGGCTGATTGCCGCTCAAATTAGTTGCAATTGATTCCATTTTGCGATCTTGGTGCAGATTTTACTGATTCCTCATAACAGTTCTGCCGAGGATAGTGCAGGTACCTGAAGCGGGATCTGAAGCGGAAGGGCTATTACCCAGCGCTTGTCTACCACATGAGCGAGATCGCCCTGAGTAATGAGGGTTATGGCCATTCTCTTCGGTACCTTCTTGCTCAGGAATAGAAAGATGGCCTGATTGATGCCCAGAGGAAGTTCACCAGGACTTACACTTGGAGTCCTTTTGGATCTGCTATCACTTTCTTGAATGATCCGTTTTGACACCAGACGGCTCATGCTGACTGAACTGGAAGCTAGCTGAGCTTCAGGCTAACTTGGCAAACTGCAGCATTTATTGTAGGCAGGTGCACTGAAGTGCAGTCAACCCGGATTGCTTCTCTCTTGTCCTGGTGTCCACACCCGTGCAACCCCAGCTCATGGGGATGGTTATCATCTTCCTTTATTTAATTTAAAGGAAGGTATCCTAATATTTTGGTTGAAGTCATCCCAACTAAATGGAAAATTCTTTTATCAGCTGCATTTATAAAATAAAGTTGACCAATTAATCTGGCAATTGTTAAGTTGCTGCCAACTTTGCCTGTCTAGTATTTAACTCAGTTCATTCCATCAGTCAAGGAATGATAATCTAATATCTTAATAGCCTCATCTGCAACAAGCATCCACAATTAAAGCCATTTTTCTTGACACACAGATCCTTAACAGCCTGTAAGTTCTGGGGACCAGCCCCTACAACTGGATAGGGAGCAGCATCCCCTTCGGACCAAAAGGGGGCCAAAGACCCAAGTGGACCCCCTGTTGCAGTTGAGTGACCTGGCGCATGTGGTTGATGAGCGCTGGGTGACTGCCCTTCCTCCTAGAGATATTCAGATCTCTCCTCTCCCCCCTCCCCAACCCTGGTAAAATTAATAGAGGGGACCTGCCAGGAGATTATGCAGGCCAGGGGTTATGGGCGGGCCCCCTGGGACCCCTCACTCACCAGGGGAAACATACCAAAATTTTGAAGAAACAGCCAGTGCTAGTATCAGAGCCCAGTCTGCAAATTCCGGGCTAATGGAGCCAGTCTGGACTGGCTGGGTCTGAAGATCAGATCAGAACTCGATTTGGGCCTCAAACCAGGTTACAGGCAACTCACACCAGTTGCCCCTACCCCCTGGGATGGATCTGGGAAGTTCAGATTGCGTAAGAAATCAGATTGAGAGTTTAGACCAGGTTTTGGATGACTGAGCACCAAGGCCACAGCCCCCTGGGATAAATCCAAGAAATCTGAACCATGCAAACAACCTGACTCAAATGGTCAAGGCCTGGATCGGTACCATTGACCTGGTCTGGCCCCAAAAATTTGGGGAAATTCGCAAAAGTTTTTTTTTTTGATTTTTGCAAAGATTTTGGGCATCCCTCCACCCCCCCCCACCCACCAGCCAACCAAACCCCATCACTGATCCCCAATCACCCAATTCTCAGCATCCCCACTCTGCGATTCTCCCAATACTTAAGGCAACTGCCCTGCCAATGGGCAGTTGTCAGTTCATTCTCTATTCTTCCCGCGCTTTGTGCTAAAATAAACCCAAATACCCTGAACGCCTTGCCGCAGAGTCCACCTGTTGTTTTTTCAACATTCTGCTGATCAATCCAGCAAAGCGCACTGCCACCCAAATAATCATCCTGATGATCACCAAATGGGTCATCCAGTTGCTTGACCCACCACGCGGTTGTGGATCATATCTGCAGTAAACCGCCTCACTCTCAATGATGAAGTCAATTCTCCGTCTGATTTCATAAACTCATCTAACATGAACCCATCCATTCGTTTCACCATTGGGATTTCTGAGACCGCTCCCCTATTGGAGCAGCCTCAGGGCGCCCCCACCCCAATGTCCGCGAGCTCAGTCCCCACACCTGGCTCATTTGCTGCTAATCCCACCCACCTGAGGGCTCCGGAGTACCCCACCCAAGGGAAAGCTTGCCCTAACGCTCATCACGGGACCATTTTCCCCTCTGACAGCACCCCTGCCCGCGCGTTGGGCCCTGTGCCGCCCCTCTCTAGCGCACAGACTCACCTACCCATAACTGAAGGCCAGAAACCATGAACCATGGTGGAGTCATAGTCCTCCCCACCTCTCCTGCCTTTGGGGGTTGCCCCCGCAAGACTCACAGTTGCCCCCATTGCAACCATCTGGTTTGCCTTGGGGGCCTTCAGTACGTTTATAAACATTTACTTTCCTCACATCCCCACTAGATATCACCTCCATCTAGTCGCACGAACCACTGTGCCCTTGACATTCTGGGCTCTCCACTGGGTGCTCACACACCCAGACTAGGAGCCCAGTCTAATTCTTATCATCCTCTTCCATGACACAGCCATAGTTTATTCCATTTATATATACTTCTCATATAAGAAAGTCTAAAGGAATAATTAATGAAAAGCTAAGACTATTTATTATGAAAGTCAAGGAGAGGCTATGAAGTAGAATCTATTTTAGACACATAAGCTATTACAAGTTGATATTATAACTGTGAAAA